>JBAJNP010011292.1:0-15021 GCA_036877545.1 Yasuhikotakia modesta
ACACACACACACACACACACAGAGGCTTCAGAACAGTGACACAACCTCATTTTTAAGTCTGATATATGAATATAAAAATGTTCCACAGCAAACAGACAAGGGAAAAACTACAGAACCTGTCAGCTACTGCGAGCACCCAGCCAATCAAGTGTCGCTCTACTCCTCCAGATGTTCTCCTGTCTCCTCATCAACACTAAATATAATACCGCCAAAACGCAGCTCTGATCCAAGAAGCTGCCGGTATCGCCCGCAGACCCTGTGGGCTTCACCCTGCCCGTGTGGTTTGTGCTCCGCTTCCTGTCCTATTTCACCAGGCATGAGGAGATGGGAGGCATGTGGAGAAGACGAAGAAGAAAATTAGGAAATGATAACTGCAAATTCATGCTGGGAGAAAAAACACAGAAATAGGATGTTGTTGTGGTCTAATAAATGATGTGCAGACCTGCCCGGCACTTTAAAACATTTACAACCTGGTAAAAGTCACAAGTATTGTATGTCCCTGTTTTGGACAGATTTGTTTTGCTAGGTTATTATGTAGTGTAGTAATATTATGGGATGCGTGTGTCTCTGTGTACAATCACAGCTTGAGGTCTGATTGGTTTTGAAAGTTCAATGCTACATGTTCCCTGGATTGGATTTATTCACACATACAAATAGTTGAGCTCTGTGAAAGACATTATTGCATCTTATTGCACAATAACTCAGGTTTGATTCATTATTAGTAAGAACACAGACTTCTGTTTTTTTTCATATCAGGTTAATTCCAGCTAGCAGGGAATGTTCTCAGAATGTTGGCTAATGTTCTTTCAAGGTTCTATAAAAAGTAAAAAATAAATTGTTGTCACAAATCAAATGTTGCTTTATCAGCCCAATTTAAAACAAACACTCTTTCAAGATTTATGTGAGATTTACCTGTTAATATGCCTTGAAAACAGGAGCTATTTTTGTCCAGTTTCAGGGCTACAGAGACTCATGCGTGTTCTGCCCTCTAGGGGACAAAGTATGTAAATGTACAAATATTGCTAGGACGCAAATTCAGTAGTTGAATGGATTAAATAGAAAAAAAACATTTATTTAAACGATGGTTAACCTTATCATATAATTCTATTTATGCATTAAATAGATTCATTTTTGTCTGGGTCTCAGAATAGAAAGTGAACCTATACAGTCACAACAAAGCATTAAAAACATATGATCAACAATGATCATATTAAAAGGTATTAAATAGGTAATATGATCCTAGCATAACTAAAATAAGATAAATAACGTACAGTTGTCAGTATTGACTTCCTCGAAGAGAGATAACAAGGGACAGAATATTCTAGCAATGACCACATGGTGGCACCATCTACACAACATTAAACATCGTTGTCAGGGTCCTTGTACAGTTATAGTGTAACCTTACTGTGTAAAACCTGGACAACACATGCAAACTCATTTCTATATATATATATAGAAATCTATACTATATATATATATCGTCTTAAAACAGTATTGCTTTTTTAGCACGAATATGTATTGATATTATTTCATCAAACCAACTACTAACATAAGTAACCAAAATAGCTCAGAGCTTTGTGGCTCCCTCAGCACAGAATCTTATGTGTTTGTCTTCTTTTTATAAACATAGACAGCTCCGGTTTATGTAGCAGTAGTCAGGTGCCTTTGCAAAACCACCTAGGCTTCGAAAATGTTTACCAGAGGCCTTTGGATTTATTTAGCTGGGTTCTGTTGCTGAGCGATACAGCAATAAACCTTATCAAGCACTTTTGGTGAATGACCCATCTGTTCCTACGACATCCATTTATATATGGAGAATAATTGGGCTCAGAATGATGACGAGGTGAAGCACATGACTGTTTGTTCACGCTGATCTTTGCTCAATGACACGAGCGTATTTACCACCTTTGCGCATTAGAGGGCTAGTATTGACTTTCGCCATGGCACTAGCCGGATTCTCAGTTATGGGTAACAGGAGACGCTTCTAGCGCCCAGATTGCCCAAGACTAAATGAGATACGATAGCCAGAATGAAAGACGATGTGCCCAACTATTCTGTTGAGGGCATACAGAATAACAAAGCTGAGATTAACCTTGGCACTTTGTCCCTGGCAAACAGAAACAGGAGTAGCCTAATTTTTTAAAAGATCACATGAGATTTTCACTTGATTGCAGAGAAAATTACATTGTAATTTTTGTGCACCAATCTGATGTGTGCTTCCACAATGGAATATTTGAGTGTCAGTAAATAGGGTCACATGTGTGAAATGAATCCCACTTCAGGTATTCTCCCACGGACTACGGTGCCGTACACAAACAGGTTTTCCGAAAAGCTTAAATAACAAATGGCTAAATGACTTGTTTTGAATCTGCAGTGATTATGCAATGACAAGTGTAATTGAATAGCTAAATATTCATGCAGTCAGACGGCCCCACCCATACGCACACACACGCACAGACACACACACACCCACACACAAACAACAGCTAGGTTGTACAAGTTTAGGTTGTAAAAATGTTTTCCAAAAATGTCCATTAAGTAAAAAAAATGTTATTTTAAAAAGTGCTAGGATTGTTGTAATAATGTATTGCTTGTTTCAAACATTTTTAATTCTGTAACCTTTTAAAATGTTCCATGAAGTATTTACATTAACATTTTTGACATATAATATATAATATGATATATAACATTTAAATTATTACTGCAAGAATGTTTTAATAACTTTAATTGAACTTTAAGATAACATTAACCAACCTTCTGTTTGCTGGGACTATGTATATTTTTGGCAGAAACATCTATGTAGCCACTCTACAGAAAGTGTGTTGTATTCTATGAGGTCCACGTTTGATGAATGATCTATGATGAATTCTATTCAGACAGGATAAAGCAGGTGAACTCTACACATGCAGTGTGTGATATGCTACTGCTAAATGAAGCCACCATCAGATGTCCACTGTTATAACTCAACTGAATCAACACCTCTGAACATCACAGAGATCAAAGTTGGACGGCACAGACTTTGTTCTTTATTTGAAACGGGATGAATTTAGATCCTCGCTTTGCTGGGGTCACGGTAGGGTTTAGCATCCGATACCGTTCTGTGAAAATGAACACAGAGAGAAGCAGTCGCTCCTTTTTTGCTCCATGTAACGAGATTCCCAGCTAATCAGTGACTTTCCTGCGTTATCTCAGCCATCAGGACACTGGGGAGGATGTGTAACCGAGACAAGGGTTGATGTCATAGGGTGATGGATAAGGTTGTGTTTGCAGGGAGGGTGATGGAGACGGTTCTGATGTTGTGTGCAAACCGGTTCGATATACAGCCCACCCCAGACCCACGATTACAATCAGATTACTGGTAAAAAGCACAAGGAAGTGAATTTGAATCTGATCATATACAATCGATTAAATATGCATGTATGATTGTGTGTGTGTGTGTGTGTGTGTGCGTTTGTTGTGTGTGTGTGAGGGGGCGTTGCTGTAGAGTTTCGGGAAGGTGAGAAAACACGATGGTGTGTTCTCCTCTAATGATCTAAATTGGAGTAGATGAGGTTCTCTCACTCACTCAGAGTGAAGGTGTCTCTTACACTGGCCCTCTGTGCACCATGAATGGAAAAATGAGCTCATGCTTTCAAATACCACTGACTTCATTTACTGACATTAGGCAGAGGTCTGAGATCAGTCACAGACTGCTCCACATGCTGTACTGCTGCGATGAAGGGCAGAGTTTGTTTAAAATAGCAGTATAATGCAGGGACAACATGCCCCGCTGTTAGACATGCATTCTGTGGAGCAATTGGACACAACAGAGCCATTAAATAGTCAATGAATGTTTCTCATCTAATTTAAACAGTAAACTGTGATGTTTTTAAGAGAAAATAAAACACCCTCACACACACACAATATCTGCAGAGAACATAGAGCATGTTTTAATGTGTACATATTTCATAATGAGGACTGTAGGAACATATTCAGCCATGAATTCCTCACATAAACAAAAGCCACTGTACTAGAGAACAAACCCCATATGCCAGCCATGCAGATACCAGCTGCCTCATGATCAGAGCACAACACAGGTCGCTGTTTAACACCGTACAACCTTAACACCATTCCTAACATACATGACCACCATAATTACCATGGTTTGGATAAAGTACGCAGTTATTTACAGAGGGCCACACACAACACATAAACTGTGTTTTGCCTTGGAGCGGACGCACAGATCCCAGATCAGTCGTGCATTGTACTGTTCATTGATACAGGCTGTTCTCCTTAGAGACTGAAGTGACTCAAACCTTTAACTTTACACTGACCTTGTAAGCGTTAGTGTTTACTTTACAAACTTTCCTGTTGATTAAAGTTTAACATACAAATGAATGCTAATGGTGTGAGACATTATACAGAATTTAGGAAACCCAGCTCACACGTTTTCTCAGCTCCTGGAGGGTGTCAAGTTGTACATCTGTGGCCAAGCTGAATGTTATCAGACAACACAAAACCGGATAAGCCTAAACTAAACACTCAAACCTGTATGTTTGTACTCCCAAACGGGCTGGTGTTCGTTTTAGAGGAAAATCTGGAGACGTTGTTTATATTGCTGCGTTTGTACGCAGACAGACTAATTACAATCCAAAATCTTATACTGACTGCAATCCCTACAGAATACCCAAAGTGGGAAAAAGGATTATGGAGTGGAATTGCTGTAATGTGAATACAAGCGAACTGCGTTATGTGCACACAAGCTCATATTAACATGTTGCTTGTCAGTGTCATTTATATTATTTATCCAGAAATTCCTATATATATATATATATATATATATATATATATAAATAAATATATATGTGTGTGTGGGGGCATCATAATTTGTAAAACACTATAAAAATCTTTCATAGTTTTTGAAAATTGTAAAAATGCAAGAAAGTTTACTTTTTTCCTCAGTTAGATAAGTAAATGTGTGAATGTGTGTTTATATATAAATATATATTTGTGTGTGTATACATGTATTATATATATATATAAAATCATAAGCGATTCTTTGCATCTTTGTTTAGTATCTACACAGAAACTAAATTGTTTCAACACTTGCGGTCCCCGTCTGTCCTCTTATGTTCCCACACACAAGTGGCTTACTATAGCTGATGTACATGTGATTTTGTTTTGTTCCAAAATTAGCATGGAAATGGCCTGGAAAAATGGGTTATAAATGGAAATGTCATCTAGTTGGCTGAACCAACAATTGAGAATTTAAACAAAAGCCACATTGTGAGAGACGCTAACAACACTCCTCTGTGTCGCCGCACAACCCCTATCCCACCAGATTTAGAACAAACAAAATTGTCTTTCTCCGCGGACTCCTGATGTGCTGCTGGCAGCCAGAGAAAAGCTGTCAGATGGAATAAGAGGAAAAGGTCATTGTGTCGGATGTATACATTCAGCTGGGCTGGTGCAGCTGTGTGGGCATCAGAAAGATCTAGATGGTGGACGGGCCTATAAAGCAGGAGACCATTGTGCCAGTCTGATTGATCTTCTGTGGCACAGAGCTTACGGAGAGACCCTGACTTTAACAGGGAGAGGGCCTGTTGACAAACAAGCAGGCCTCTGTCAGAGGCAGGAGATTGGGGCTCCAGGTGCTGGGCCAGTGTGATGCCAGCAGAGGCATTTCCTGCCTAGTCTGACATAGACAGGCACCCTGGCAACAGCCAGAAACCCAGCAGGAATGAGTAATAGTGGAGGACCTGTATTAAAGAACACACAAATGCCCATCAGACTCACAAAACCCTAGACAACCTGACACACACTCACTGTCTGAGACACAAACGCAGATTCAGCTGTAGACAAAGTAGGGAACTCACAATGATATGCACACATTAAGACGCAAAGACAAACACCTACAAACACGCATGATTCCAGCTAAGAGTTTTAGGTTGTAAGAACGTTTTCTTAATATTAAATTGTCAAAAATGTTCTAGAAAGTCCAGTCCAGTCCAGTTAGACCATTATTCAAAGAACATTATGCAAACATTTGTTTAACTCTTTAATGTTTTTAAAACATCTCAGTAACTCACAATATTTTATACACAGTTTCAATAATGTTGCTCAAGAACATTTTCAAAACTTTGAGATAATGTTACAAGCCAATGTTCTGAGAACGTTCCCTGTTAGCTGAAACCATCTTATTGTGTGTCACACTGGTGGGTTTTCCAGCAGGAGCAGAAGGGAATCGTTTTTGTGAGCTGGTGGGCAGCAGCCGGCAGAGACAGTGTGACAGAAAGACCCGGTGCCAAAAAGTGTAAATTTGGCATCAAACCACACATGATTTACAGCTTTACTGTGGCGGGTCAGACTCATCTGTTGTGTGTCTCCTCTCCACCATGTCAGTTTTCACATTAGCCATTTTCATAGCGGAAAAAAACGTAATAATTACTGGAAAACATTTTACATTTAAGCGCAAATAAGTTCAATGCCACAAACATGGGTAGAGCTAAAAGTAACAGGTATAAATTAAAATTAAATTAACATAACCCCTCGTTAGCTGTAAAAAGGGGTGCTCTTGTGCTCAACTGGTAGAGCATTGCCTTAACAGTGCAAAGGTTGTGGGTTTGATCCCAGAGTACACACATACCAAAAAATTTGGTGAATTTACATTAAGTCGCTTTGGATAAAATCGTCTGCCAAATGAATAAATGCAAACTTTAAAGTAACTGTTTTAGCTTCAAAATATGACTTTATATTACTGCATTAATCTGACAGCATTAGATAAAAACATCTCTAATATAACAACTGCTTATGTTTTAGCATATATGCTGTTCATAAGGTAAAACTTCATAGATTACAGTCTCAGGCGTCTTGATTTCTGCAGCACAGGATACAAAGCAACCCGGAGTCCAATTTTGGCAGCGTGGCATTCAAAGGAAGTCAGATAAGACATTGGTCAGTGTTTCTGTAAGACTTATTTTTAGTTGTAGTGTTCAGTAGAGGATCGAAGAAAAGGTCTGTCGCCGAAACACCCTGTTCCCGAGTTTCACACGCCGCTGTTTGCACTGGGAATCTCCTTCCAGTTGACATGGCCCAGCCCGAGGGCTGCCCTTCCTCACAACCCCAGCGCACTGTAAACAACCCTGGGTCAACACCTTACCAAACGCCTGCCTGTGCACACACTTAACTTCCTGTTTACTCAAAATGCTACAAGCCTCACTGGACACCAATGGCTGCTTATCTATCTATGATCTTATCTATCTATGAGCTTATTAAATATGATCTTAAACGTGGGATTAATACAGATACATAAAAAAACAGATATATACTTATGGTCATTCTTAGACAGCAACAGTACTGACACATGCTACAAATAATCCCTTTTGATATATGTTCTTCCCAGTTCAATATGTATTTGAAAAACTAGGTGTGCTCAAAATACACAAAGGATCTCAAAGGTACATCATGCACAAACAAAATAGTTTATAAAGTATGTGACTGTTGAAATAGGAAGTTACATTATTAAATACACAAGACTAAGTTATTTTAAAAGGCCTGAAGTTATGCCTGTTGTGATATTACCAATAAACAAACACTTAGGAGGACAGGAGGACAGATAAATATTTGGCAAGAAAAATGTGAGCATACGTTTCATGGTTGGAACACAAGGCTCAGTCCTGGCATGAGAGTTAATGAAAATCCCAGCAGGAGTTCAAAGTACAGTCAGTGTCCAGTGACAGCCATGGCTTCATCTATTGTCTTCAAATTTATGGAAAAAAAAGAAAATAAAAAATACAAAAAGTACAAAAAGTATAAAAAATAAAAAGTTTTGTATTTGTATGTACTGTTGCTTAAAGCATTAGGGGCTTGTGAAAACCTCTGCTGGGAACTGCTTTTTACAATATGACTGAAACCCCCATTTTAAAACAGTGTTTTGACTTAAGTTACTAGACTTTAGTAAGTAAGCTTCAGAAAATCTCTTTTTAAATCAGAAACACATGAGAAAAACAGTGCTTTGTTCAGTAATAGGGTGTGTGTGTATACATGCGTGTAAAAAACACCTTCACCTTCTTATATCCCTCCATCTCTCGCATCACATGGCTGAATGACGCTGACTGAAAACAAACAGTCCAGGTTTTTTCCCGCAGTTCAGGTTCAGAAAGTCGCCTGACAAACAACAAGAGAAACAGTATCTGCCATATGCCACGTTTCACGTCATGATAAGTGTGTTTAAAAAACTTTAAATAACTTAAATAATACAACAATGTACTTTTCTATGAAGTGCTGAACACGTGAGAATATACCACACAAAACCACACGATATTATTCTTAATCTTTCGGTCATTTACTTTAATTTCCTTGTCCATATAAATTATAGTTTATGACAAATTACCTCAGTTTTATTGTTGGGTCTAGTCAACTTTTTAAAGACGCAAACTGCGCTTCTCCAAAATGTCCGCAAGAATGGCGTAAAATGGCCAAACAGTATTGAGTTAAACTTGTTTTCCGTACAGCCTGTGCCGTTTTAATACAACAAAACGTTATTGTTGTTGTTGTTGTTGTTTTCTGCCTGTTAGACTTTAATGTTGTATAATAATAAAGACAAATGTGTGTTACGGCGTGTCAGTTTGTCGCTCGCGCTCCTCCGCACTCGCTGTCGGGTTTCGAGACCACGTGATGTTTTGCAAGCTGTATCTGTTGTTAATAGAGCAAACGCTGAAAACAACCATAAAACATTCCTGCTGGGACAAGTTTTTATGAATGGCATTTTTCCCTTCCTCGACTTTCCTCTTTTTGTGAATGAAAAACAACTGGAAACCCGGTAGGGAAAACCCTTGGGATTCTCGAGCGCTGATTGGCCGAAGCGACGTAACCTCCGCCTTCCGTTGTTCAGCGTCGAGCCTGATTGGTTGGGAGGTGTTGCGAGGCTTCATTCATAAGAAGGTCATTCATACAGACAAAGACACGAAATCTGAGCTCCTGAAAGAAAACATATTCCGGTCAAAATCCCTTCAGATGGCAAATATACGACAGTGAGACGAGCTACTAAAGTCAGCAGCTCTTTAAAACATGTTAAAAAAGTGTCATATTTTTCCTTCACCAATGCCGTGTGGCCAGACGTAACGCGGTACCACAAAAACGCCCATATATCATATTTTCTGTTTATATTTTTAGAGGGCGATTATAAACAACTACCTATAAACCAAATAATCCCACCACCATCCAACAGAGAACCGGGTATATACCTCAGTTAAGTTTCAGTTTAAATGTTTAAACACCACAAAAACCTTCCCAAACAATGGCTGTCTGCCTCAGATGCATCCCAGAATAGTTCCCGTGGTATCCAAACTGTGATTTAGGAGCGAGTGTGTCTGTGTTTATACGCACGCTGGTGTTTTTTGTGAATGGGGCTCATTACGTATGCAGCCTTCTCGCGCTCCATTCACAAACTGCTGCTGTTGCCTCTGTCCGTCTTCCTTCCCCTCTCTCAGTCTGCGTGGATCTCATTAAAACACAGCCTAAATGACCACAAACGGTTAAGGCATGGATTATAAGATGGATGGATATCTGGACCAGCAAGTGCCTTATACTTTAGCTAATGTGAGTATGGGTTTATTCGCTTCAAAGCTCCGTTGCGCGTTATGCTGGGATGTTACGCTGTTGCTTTATCGTCGTTGCATGTGATTTGTTTGAAGCGAGCGCAGTTGCGTTAAAGCTGTTTTCAGTTTGGTCCGAAACAAAGCAAAACTGTCGCAAAGAGCTAAAAACATCATTTTTCATGCATCTCACGTTGGGCACAAAAGGTAAAGTTACATCGTTCAAGCAAAACGTTTTTCTCGGATTTGAGCTGATGTTGTTGTGTGTAGGAGCGAGGGAAACTAAACTTACAATGTATTTTATGATGCTTTTTTAGTGCTTTAACTTATTTAATAATAAGTTGTAAGATATGTTATGTAATGTAAGATATAAGGTACAGAATTGATCTGACGTACGTAGAGATCAAGCCCAACTGATCTGAAAACGGTGGCATTAAAAATACATACCAGAAAGTACCGTGTCCTGACAATATTTTCTGTTTTTTTCTACCTTGTCATTGTGCATCGTAACAATGACTTCTTATTGTTCCATTTTTACTATTTATGCTGTATTGTTAATATTTAACAGTCTGTTTGGTTTTATTTCCATTTATGAAACGTACTTTCTGTTTTGTAGAGGTCGCAAGGAAATGGGCCCCTAAATAGACTGTTAATGGCAACGAAAAGGAAATATATGGACACCGAATTACCCCCTCAGGAATCTGAAGGTACAGTAACAAACAACTTAAAAATAAACATGTACTTTTTACTTTATATTAGTTCAATAAACAGATGATCGTAGATGGACAAGAACAGGCCATATTTTAAAAGTAAAAGACAATTTATGAACAAATACTGACAATACACCAGGCCTAGTTCTTCTTGTAAATAGGTGATTTGTTCATTTTGTCAAATGCATATTTAAGAAAATAAAGTATATTTTGCTAATAAGTGTAAAGAATAGATCAGTGTAAAAACAATGTGTTTTTCTTTCAGATCTCTTTCAGGACTTAAGCCAACTTCAGGAGACATGGCTCACCGAAGGTATGTATCTGTTCTAAGCATGTATTGTGTGTCTATATTGTAATAAATACATCCCTCTAGTGGCAGCGAGCGGGGAAATGTGACAGTGGGGCAGACAGGCTATAGCAAGATCTGTTCGACAACAATAGACAGGCGTTTTCAGACTGGTGTGGCTGTTACAATAATTTATGTCTTCTATTAAAAACAAGCTTTGTAATAGGTCTAGTAGTTTAATAACATTAAGACTCTGTTTACTTTATATCAAGAGTCACTAAATTGTCATATGTTATTATTAATAATTTGGTTTATTATTAATACAACTAATATAACAATACTTGATTGTGGATATATTTGTACCCAAAAGTTTTAAGTGTCTTTGAGGATGTTGTAAATGTGTTGCATTCATAAAACATACAAAGGCCGTGATTATACAGTGTTATAGATGCTGCTTGTATTTTCTTTGGAAATCCACACAATGGCTCCTAAAGCCTGGACACTCGCAATGCAAACAAGACTGCTCTCAGTGAAGCCGGGTGGCAGTATCCCTGCTGTTTAAAATGAGTTACGCATCTGTCCCACAGCAAACGTTGCAGTATTATAGGATATTAATGAAGAGGTGGAATCAACACAGTTTTAAATGGAGTAAAACGATTTTACATTTTTTCATATGTAGCTTTTATTAGCAAGATTTTTTTGTTTGTCCTGTCAGAAATGAACTTGGTCGAATCTCATGCGTTTAAGCATTTAATGTGACATATGGCAAATACAAGAACCCATCAGATGCGTGAACTGAAATATCATAAGGATAATATCCGGAAAATCATAATAACATAAGACAAAATCATAATCATATTTTTTATTCTTTGCATAGCTTTATTGTTTTTCCTTTTTATTAATCTAAAAAATACATTAATATGGATTTTAAATGTAGACACGTTTGCTTTTGTCTGGAATGTTTTAGATTTGGGATTGTTTATGCCAGGAATTTAAAAGATTTGCAGTGCATGATCAAACCGGAATAAGGGTTTATGGAGAATAATAGATTATTCTGGTTCCCTCGTTCCACAACTATCAGCCATTATTATGCAGCGTCAAACTGTGAACTTCACACATCAGTCTGGAAACAATGGCGACCATAAACCAGTAACAATGAGAAACATCCTAAAATCTGACATCACAACAAGTCCACTGACATTTAACAGGTGAAGGAGAAAAGCTGCTATGAAGTTTAAACAAAGTGATTTTAGTGTTTTAAAGGCAGAGAAACAACAGAAATCGGTTTTATTGCTCACACACACTTTCTGTTTGAGAGTGAATGTTTATTTGCGGGTAGTAACTTTATCTTTTTCCTGTTTGAGAATAGCTTATAATCAGTCGATTATTATGAGTAATATGCTATATTGTTAAAACAGACACCGCTGGGGGGGTTTTGCACTTTAAAGGGTAAGATAAAACATACAGACAAAGTTGTTAATAGAAAAGCTTGTACAGTCTTGTCAGTAGTCTTTAGTTTTTAAGACAGACCTCCTGGCTCCTCCCAGGATCTGCCTGCATGAAAAAAAGTCATTCAGGTTCCCTCGGAGAAAAGGAAACATGTCTCCACGCTTGCACAGACAAACTTTGGTCTTGTGCTGACTTGCATTTCAAAGCCCCTGACAAGATGTTCCTGGAAGCTTACTGGCTCGAAGCAAACACACACACACACACACACACACACACACACACACACACTGAGACACTCCCCCAGCTATACACAGACACATGGTCTGATGTGACCACGTATGCCCTCGCATACACACAGACTAATATAGAAGGAAAGAGCTTAGATCAGGGCTGGAGGCACTAACTAGCGCTTGAGGCACAAACATTCATAGTGTTCATAGTGCCTTTTTCTCTCACTCTAAAAATCACACGTGTTCTTTTTCAAAAATGTTGAAACAAGTCTGAATGAATTATTGTTTGATCTGAAATATTGGCCTCCGCTCTGACTCATAAAAACAGCCCAAATGATCCTCCTCAGGGCAGAAAAGAAGAAAACTTAAATGGCTGTAACGTAATTACAGTCTAGCAACAGGATAAGGGCAGCATCTTTGAAATTAATGTAATTTTTTTGAGCATCAGAAAGAAAAGAAACATCAGTATTGTTTCCGTCACACAGGAAGTGACAGACTAATGTTAAAGAGACAGATTTAAATCTCCAGCTTTTCTGTATTTAGGGTCTGGTGGCTGGAGAAACAGAAGGAATTAGGCACAGAGTAAAAAATGAAGTATGTTGAAATCACAAGCTGGACGTAAACGACCCCACATGACAGGAAGAGAGAGTAACAGAGGGGGAGGAGTTTATTCTGCCATTTATTTAGGAAATGAACAAAAGCTGATATTAATAAAAAATTGTATAGCTTCCAAACTGTACTTATCATCTTACTTTTTAATTTACATTTGTTTATTTGACTTTATTTTAAGTGAGTACTTTAAATCTAAAACATCATGTCTATTTACACTTGAATGCAAGAAATTACATAGATTACTGTCTGTATTGCATGGTTTATTTAAAATAATATTTAAAATTAATAAATTATTTTAAATTAAAACATAATTGTAATCACTTTTTATAGCTTTCACAAGGATTTAAATTATTGCTTTTTCTTTAGTTTTAGCCTTTATGACCTGCATTAATATGGTTAAAATTTAGCTTATTTTGTTCAAGGACGATGCAGCGTTTATTTATCCATGCTGCTTTCAGCTGTTTTCAGATGTCCATCTTTATTTTATCAGCACAGTTCTCAGAGAAGCGTGGTGATATTGGGGCCTTTTCGTCAGACTGTATTGCGTGTCAGTGCTTGGCACATTATTCCGTTATTGAACCAGTCTGCAAATTTACAAATACACAAAAAGTAGAGTCAGCAAGATTTGTATTAATACCCTTTATGAAACATTATCGATTGTTACTGTACATTATTATATAATCGGTCCGCAAGACGTATCTATTGCTTGTGTATGTGTCAGCTGGTTTCATCCAGCGTGACCTCTGAAGACAGACAGGCGACCTCTACAACTCTATTCACATTTTACTTTCTCCACAACACCAAAGGCAGGACCGAATGCTATGCCAAACACGCTAATCTCATGATTGTATGCATGCCATCAGTTCTACATAAAGAAAAGGATCAAAGCTATCGTTTCCTTGGTTAGAAACTCATTAAACTTTAGAAACACACTGCACTCTTTCTTTCTCCCCTCTTTCTCCTACACTTATCTGTTCCATTCTTTCTCTCGCTCCGTCTCAAACACTTATTGCGTGACCTCAGAATCCGCCTTCAAAGGCTTCAAAGCAGGTGATGGATTCCAGGACACTTCATCAAGTCGAGATCATCACGTCTGAGAATGTCCTTCAGTTTTATTTTGTACGCACACTGGAAGAAATCTGTAGCATTAACACTTGATCTGCGCCAGATTTGCTCTGCTCTGGTTTTTATTTGTCCCCTTCAAACGTAAGCATTGGTGACGCTAGTTAATTGGCTACACCAGAGTAAAAGCCAGTAAATCCATCACCAACATCGGTGGACGTAACTTTTTGTGTTCTGACATTGATCACCAATTAGTACGTTTAAATAAGACACGCATGTGATGTTTTGCCAGTTTAGTTGTTAGTTAGCCGCCCGAAGACAGTTCCTCGCTAAAGAGACGCGGGTGTGGCAGACATTGCAACTTTATGAATGAATCAATGATCTCACTTCTCCTTTCACTAAGTGCATTCAACTTCATTCTCAAAGAAGCAAGGAGAAAATTTTGAGACGAGAGTAATAATAGCCCATCTATTGTTCATCTGATGGAATTCAGCAGTAATCAAGAGATCCGAGCACACACACACACACACACACACACACACACACGTGTACACACATACACAACACTCAGTGGTGATATTGATTTGCTGCCCGTGGAAAAGTGCTGGCACATGGAAAAGTGGAGGTGAAGGTCACAGGCTGTCCAGAGGCAGTAACTCAGGTTTCACAGAGACGATGAAGGGAGACACAAGCTGGCCTAATGGACGGCCCATCCCTTCATCAAATCACAACGTCCATTTAGACGGTGCGCGTTAAAGAAAAATGACTCGGTTTAAAGACATATGTGGAGTCTGATCTTTAAGTCACGGGGGGCAGAAAGTATAAACCACAGGAAAACATAAATCTTAACTACCATAAAATATCTTTTAAAAAGCTTTGAATGAAAGATAAAGTGATTGATAATATTTGGTTCAATTGTTTTTTGCATTTTCTGACAGTAAATCTTTTGTAAATTCTTTTTTGATTGATTTTAACGCCTGTATTTTTGGTGGTCTCCACAGCTCAGGTTCCTGACAGCGATGAGCAGTTTGTTCCTGACTTCCACTCAGAGAACTGTAAGTACAGTATTTCAGTTTTGTGTACAGTATTTCAGTTTT
>JBAJNP010011293.1:0-15020 GCA_036877545.1 Yasuhikotakia modesta
GCTGACACTAGCATAGCCACCACCCTCACTATCTGTTCTTTAGTAACATTTATGTTTGTTTATCTGTTACTTTTCATCATTTTCTGTCTGTGCATGATTGTATATTTATTAATGTGTTCTGTCTTTTTCTTAGTTAATCTGTTTACTTTAAAGTGGTTTCATTTCAAGTTTACTTTAAACACCTTTTGCTGTTTTGCTTATGTTTGTACAGCTGCTTTGTGACAATGTACCATTGTGAAAAGCGCTCTATAAATAAATTGAACTTGAACTATTTGTTGCCCATAACCGAAATGTGACCTCTGCATTTAACCCATCGATCGTGAGGAGTAAACACACTGCAAGTCGTGAACACACACACACCCGGAGCAGTGGGCAGTTATCCCTGCAGCACCCAGGGAGCAATCGGGGGTTTAGCCTTGCTCAAAGGCACTTCAGTTGCTATGTGCCGGTGCTAGTATCGAACCAGCAACCTACTGATTACAAGCCCGACTTCTAAACCGGTACACCTCAACTGCCCCCACAATGGCTTTGCATTTACAACTGTACAATACTTATTATAATAGTGTATACATTTAACATATCTTTTGTGTTTTTCAGGATGGGCTAGTGACATATCACCCTTCCTTCTGCTCTTAGCAGCCCAGGCTTTAGGAAGAAAGAACAGCCATAAGATCAGTATTTCTCAGGCTGTTGACCATCTGGTGGATCCTTCACAAAGTAGGTTACTGGAGCAATAGTGACAAATATCCCGGTGTATAAAGGAACACCTTGAGATGGAAGAGAATCATCCACCATTCATTGTGGTTGATAAAAAGATCATCCCCATCAAGAATTCTCCTCACTAGCTGCAATGAATGAACTCTTCAAGGTCCATTTTGTTTTTAGGGTAACACTTTTTATGAAGCCCATGCTCATAATAATGTATAGCTCCCTTTATTATTATTTATAAGCAAGAATTAACTACTATTATATACTATTCTAGAAATATATTTATAAAGACACAACAACTGTACCGCATTATATAGACAGTTATAGTTACATTTATAATATTTTCATTATTAGTTATAAGTGATGCATTTGCTTTTTTAATGTGCATGATCAAAAACACACACTATAGTATATAATCCATTATATACTAATTTATAAGTATTAATTACTCAGTCATATGGCCCATGAGTGTATGTATAAAGATGCAGCCTACATTGTTATAATGTTAATTATATTATTGTCACAATGACTTATTAGTAATGCAAAATTAAACTTACACTTAGGTGTCGGATATGATTCAAGAAGAAATAAAATCTCTGGAATGTATGTGCCTCCCTTATTCTGTGTGTTTGGTTTTTCCCTATGTTCATGCCTATATTTGGTTTTTCCTGTGCCTGTTTAGTTATTTCATGCACCTGTGTTTAATTATTAGTAGTGCTATTTAAGTTATTCCTAGTTCTGTTTGTCAGCTCTTTGGTACGTTACACCAGTTTAGTTCTTTTAGTGTTATGTATGTTGATTGTTCTTGTTCTTCCATGCATAAATTATTCCTTAATGAACATCCATCTTCAGACTTGGCCCATTGATTGATGATGTGAAAGTACTTAAGCTGAAATACTTTTGGGGAATTGAGGTGTCATTTCCTGAGGAGCAATCTTTTTGTACTATTACTATTATCAATTATTACAGGTCCTTCTCAAAAAATTAGCATATTGTGATAAAGTTCATTATTTTCTTCATTACATTAACGAAGAATTTGTTTTGCTTTGTTTTGTAATGTTTTGCTTTTTCTGCAGACTGTGCCTCATTGACAAGGTGTTAGCACAGGAAGTATTTAGTGAGGATGATCCATGGGTGATATTGCGTAACAGAAACAACAATGACCTTGTTCTACTCATCTGTATTAACCTGAGCTTTGATTTATGTTGCTGACACAGCCAATGGCCCAAGCACACAATTGTGCATCACTAGGGGGTTTTCACTAAACTATAAAGCATCATTATGGCATAATTTTTAAATTTTGTAAAGAAACCCCCTTTAGTTTCTTTCCCATGTCAACAGCAATAGATTTTAAGAATTACAAAGCTAACAATTTTAGGTTGTAAGACTGTTTCTTTGTTATTTCTACTATAAACTGTCAAAAGTTTGGTTATAGCAGCATAGTTTAAAATGTTTCAATTTGTTTAATGTTCCACAACATAACTTAAAAAGAAGGTTTTTATATATAAAATACTTTACGAACATTACTGCAAGAATGTTTTTAACATTTTTGACAAATTTAGGTTCTTCAAGAGAACTTTTAGGAACACTAGCCAATATTCAGAAAATGTTCAGTTAACAGTTATCAATTTAAAACTTTGTGGGCCTGATTAAATTTACTGTAAGAAAAAAGATGAGAAAATGACAGGCCCAAGCACTACAGTACCCTTGCCTGGGGCTTCTCAGAAAACAGTGCATTTAACCCCAAACCTGGTTTTTGCATGTCTTTTCGTTCATTGTTTTAGTTTTATCAGCTGTGCGCAGCCTGATTTTCTTGTGTTTTTAAGCAGTGCAGATCTTTCCATCGGCACTGCGACGTTGCCTTATGTTGGTGCCTTTCATTTGGCAATTATTGCCTGAGGTTTGTCTATCTGTTTAATTTAATGTCTAATTGTCTAACTGTCTAATTTAATCTTCTGCTCATGTTTAGAATCCTTGTTTGCTTCATCTAGTCTAGTCGTTGCTTTTTTAGCTGTCGTTTTGTTTCTGTTAGTTAGTTAGACAGTTCTGTTTGTTTTTGTGAGATATTTCCCTGTGATCCAACAATAACCACAGACCCACAAAGACCAACATCAGACCCACAAACATACAGCTTAAGTTTAAACGAAATTACACAGTCATGCAGCAAACATGAGCTACTTCCTGTTTCCTTCTCCTACTTCCTGTCCACTGTATGCCATTTATTTATTGCCCCACCATACTAACACAGTTCAAGAAATTACATATTAATTTCAGCAATTCAGAATTTTCAATGTCCTGAAATAATACAATCCCATAAATTCTCTAGGGGGAGTATTTAAAAATAAGGGGTTAGAATTGACACATAGATCCACATTCATTTCAAAATGGCTGAATTCCTGTTGGGCAGAGCTAGTAAGTGTAATTTTGGATGTTGTCCAGCTTGCTGAGAACAATACATGTACCAAGTTTGGGGATGGTAGGCAAAACAAACCATATCACTTTAGTCAAAGGGTCGCTACAGAAACCCCCCACGTCTAACCTTTTGCCTGACAATTGGCTGGCAATTATGTGTGCAAAAATTCATGCCATTTCAAACATATTAGGCACCTCAAATGCATCTGAATGTGGTTTTAAAGTCCAACTAGAACTTGTAGATTGTAGATTATTTTGACCAAGTCTGAAGTGACTTGTTTTTTTTGTGACAGACTTCCTGTTACCAGTTAGTGGTGCCATGACCGTGACCCATAATTGTATAAATGTCATTGGCCTACCACGATAAACATATTCTCCAAGTTTGATTGCCCAAAACATTACTGATGTCTCCTGTTATTGTTAACATTTCAACAACCTAACAAGATTGTAATATAATGCCCAAATGTTGCCCACTGCATAATGCCCACTGACATTTTATTTTTAAAATGGTTGTCAGGATACAGTAAATGGTTTACAAACAGCTTAAATACAATAACAATATGTTGAATTGAATAATTACAAGAAAAATATAAATATATAATATGAGGTGCTTGGGTCCTTATAATTGCTTTAAAGATGGCATATGTCTGTGTGGTGCTTTTTCAAACTTTCACAATCATTTGCTTATCTTGACCAGCCTTATGTAACATAAAACCTTAAACAATAGTGTGAGTTTGGGGGTACGACCATCTATTTAGCGACCAATGGCAGTGCTTGTGAAAGTGAGTATTTTTGTCCAGCACACGCTCACCTGTCTCATGAGCTCTTCCTGTCTTCTCTGAATGCACTGTCGCTCCATCTGGATGCGATGCAGTCGCATCTTCTGCTGGTGCTGCTGGTTGTTAATGTTAATCAGGGTAGGCTGAGAGGTCTGCGGCTGAGAGCCCAGCACCTGTGTCTGCTGCAGATGCTGCTGATGGCCTTGCTGGTTCATCACTGTAGAAAGCACATAACAAACATGCTTTACATTAAAGCCAGAGTGAGTCTGAGCAGATGTGCATGAACCATAAACTAAAAAAAAGCTTAAGGTTATGTTTCATGTTTAGGGGCCATTTGTTGGCCATTTGATTTCAACCACACAGTCAGAGATTTTGACTGTGGCCGGTTATTGAGCCGAACAAGCTTATTGGTAAACATAGCCCAGTTAGCCCTTGCTGTTAAATGCTGCTATATAAAACAGATGATTCCTTTGAATTTGCTATCTGACATATGAAACATAAATCTTTTTGTCAACTCTGTGAAATCATGCAGAATCATGAAAAGACAGAGGATAATTATTATTATTTACTTGAATTTACTTGTAATGGAAAAAAACTCCTTGCAGCCATGTCGCTTAATTACATTTATGCATTTGGCAGACACTTTTACATTTGTTTTACAAGTTTTACATTAGTTTATGTTTTTTTTAATCAGTACATGTGTTCCCTGGGAGCACTGCCAACACAATGCTCTACCAACTGAGCTATAGAAACAACAAATAACACACACCAAGGATGAAAACAGATTCTGTAGCTGCAGGCTGGATTAGACAGGACCTGAGCTAGGTTAATTTTTATAAGTGTATTCTCACACTAGGCCTGGTTATTGTGAAATGTGCCCAAGTGGCTCACTCCACCTCCCTGCTGGCCTGCACTCACAAGGTTCCAAACCAGAGCATATTTATATTTTTAACAATGTATTTTTGCTTTAAATAAAAGCACTTGCTAATTAACTGCCTAATATATTTATAATTTATGATGCATAGTATTTTTGTATAGCCCATACCATATGATTATTACAGACAGCTGACTTGAAGCAAATTGTTGGTTATGTTGCCTCTAAAAACAAAACAAATAGTATTAAAGCTGCAAGCAGCAATAAGCGGGACCTCGCACCGGTGCCAACGCCACCCAACATTGCCAGCACCACCCAGTGCCACAGCCACTTGTTGGCTTTAATAGCAGTGATTTGTGTGCAAAAGTATAGGTTACTCGTAGTATATAAAAGCCACTTCCTGTGTAAAACACACCACTTCCTGTTGACTGCAGGTGGCGCTACAACCGTAATTGAGTAATACCCTGTAGATGTGTTTAGGCTATGATTTTTATCAAATGTGTGAAAGATGGGTCCGATCAGACACTGTAGGCCTGAGAAAAAACGCCTTTTTCTTCATGGGAAAAATGCAAAACTTTGGCAGCACGCCACGGTCATGTTCTTGCACGAAAACTCAAACGCTTCGCAATTTAACATCGCAAAAGGCCTTAAGATTTAATTAAAAATAAATAACCGGCTGTTGGGATTAGAGGTTCGCTCCAATAGACTTTTTTCAATGAATTAAAGTTTTCTATAGCCGGATCAAAGCCGGAGAGGAATAATAATAATAATAATAATAATAATAAACACAGAAACAATAGGGACTTCGCACGCTTTGTGCTCGGTCCCTAATAATAATAATAATAATAAACAACACAGAAACAATAGGGACTTCGCACGCTTAGTGCTCGGTCCTTAACAACACAGAAACAATAGGGACTTCGCACACTTAGTGCTCGGTCCCTAATAATAATAATAATAAACAACACAGAAACAATAGGGACTTTGCACATTAGTGCTCGGTCCCTAAATAGTTGACTGATATTTTAAAAAACTTCTATTAGGAAAACTTAAGTGTTTTAAAACATGAACCCAAATGTGTACAAAGACTCATCAGTAGTGAAACTTCCTCTGTGTATCACACAGATACAGAAGGTATAGAGATGACATTCCTGTTCCATAGTGTTACAAAAGAGAATGACTTAAACAGTTATTTTTTATTTTAACACCGCACCAAAATATTTTTCCTTTAGACAAACTACGGACATCTTAACCTTATCAACTGCCCTCTTGAAATGAGGGCAGTTGAAATGATTTCTCATTTCAAGAAAAGAGAAATCTTGAAACCTCCAAACTCTGTATGTATAGAGTGTACAGGGACCAGTATCAAACGCTCCAGGACCTGGTTTTTTATGGTCTGCGTTTTTTTAAAGGACTTGCAAATTTATTCACATCAAAACAACTTTCAAAGATGAGTATACTGTTCTCCATATAAGTCCTGTGTATACTGTGTATACCAGTCACATGGTAATGACAGTGTTATCCCTAGAACAGCCAGCAGGGGGAGACAACTACAGCCTTAACATTTATTCCTCACTTGTTGTTAACTTAGACAATTACTGTAACAGAACAATGAGTTTTATGGATGATGAGGAGGATTTGGCATGTCTAGGATAGAGGTGAAGGAAACATTGTCTTTTATGGTTAGATGAAGAAGGCTAGTGTTGTCGAAAACAGTTTTCATTAGCTAAACTAGAGAGATACTACAGTCTAACACAGGATCGCAAAACATCAAAGCATGTTATACTAAAATCAAAAAGTAAAAACCAAAAGCATAACTTTTTATTATTATTTAGTTTTTTGTATGATGCTGTGTGGAATATTTTTAATGTTAAAATACTTTTGCATGTGCCAATGTGTCGACTGTCATTCTGCCATTCTCAAACACTGTAAAATGGCACTAACAAAACATTGCTGGTCACTAACAAAACATGTTAAATTTTCTGTCACAAAGGTTAAATGTCACAATCCAAACAAAATGGCCCTAAATATTGTGACAAGCATCCCGAAAGTGAATCAGCATCGCCCTGGAAACAGGCAAGGAACACCGGTTCGTCCTAGTCATGGGTCGATCTCTCACACCTAGGGCTTGTATAGAGGAGAAGACTTAAGGCCGGAGATCGTTGCAATCGGGGAGCTAAACCTCCATGAAAACCTGCAATGAAACTAATGTGTGTTTTGATTTCTCTCTCTCAGAAAGCAGCGGATGAGCGATTGACCCACACACCGCTAACAACCAGCACTCTCACTGAAGATCCACCTGCCACTCGCCTGCGCACCCCACGCCACCCAGCACACGTGGATCTTCCCTCTGTTGATCACTGCCCCGTCAGTCAGTGGCAAAGTAGGTGAGACCCCCACCTCTAATACTAATCTGTACTTTGATGTCTTCCAAAAATGACTCTGTAAGGGCTTACAGGGCAAAGGTCACACTAACACTCCAGTGCATTAACTGAGCCAAGTGATACCCACAGGATGTTGAGGTGGGTTAAGGTACATAACACATCAAATCATTAACAAATAGAAAGGCACAAAACAAACTTACTAAAAACAATAAGAAATTTGAAACATTTGCTCTGACCAAACTTTGCAGGCAGGCAGAGAATTGTTGCACCTTAATGTCTATTTCTGAAGAACTGTAATTATAGAGGATGAGGCCACAAAAAGACAGTAAGCAACTTAATAATTTAAATCTAAACATTTAGAAAAATAAATTAATGATAAATAGATGTATTTAAAAAATAATGTAATAATGGTGAACACAGATGGACTGGTAGAATCCATTTGCAGAGATTTTAATAAACAGTAAATATGAATACAGGCAACATACTGGCTCCTGCTGCTGGTCTTGGCGTGACGTTACGTTAATTTATATGCCCTTAGAACTCACTGGCCCCCAGCACCCATGAAACAGCTGAACCTATAGCCTATGTGGACAGACACATCTCGGACAGACAACAGCAGATGTAAATGGAGTCATGTTTAATTTAACTCATCCATATAAACTGACTAAACTCATAGGAGTTTCCTGTCAGGAACTCGAGCTGCGTCAAAACACTATGGGAATGCCTCCAGCTTTTATGTACTCTAAATCAGGTGTCAAATCCATTCAACGGGAAGAGGGGTCAGCTCTCCGCCTCTCATCCACAGAAGAACTGACTGTAGTGAATGTTGATGAGACTATGGTTTCCCCCATTATGATAAGCTACTGGATGTTGTTCCACTTTGAAACAGACTTTGAAACAGAGAAACAGACTTCTAAGCAGCCCATCCACGCCTCCACACCGGAGCCTGACATTTTTCCCAGGAGTGCGATAGCATCCCATCTGAGAATGTGATGGAAGGTTGATGGACTGCTGATCGGCAGCCTTGGTGGCCACATAAAGATATTTATAGCTGATCCTGGCCCACTTGAAGAAAAATGACAGTGTCTTCCTTGTGGACACCCTCTGGTGCCTTCTGGCCCATTCAGCAAGCCAGTAAATACTGTAGTTGATAGGTTCCAGGAGGCCCACATACAAGCAGAGGCATTCCAGCATTGCTTTCCTCACCGCTCTCATTTCCAAGGGGCTGCTAGACAGGAGCAGCCCCGCCCATGTACCGGCTCATCGCATACAGAACAGAACACAGAAACAGAAATCGTATGGGTCAGGACCCAGGAAGATCGCCCCACCTGGGGATTAACTCAGTCAACCGCATTATACAGTGTCCACTGTTCTTCAGGGTCCTCCAGAGGCCAGACTGTTAACCCTGCAACCTCCGGTGCTTGGGAGCCTACCACTTTCGAGTCCTTCTATTCGGCCTCAGACGTTTCATGTGTATGGTCCTCTTCAAGTCAATCCATAGCATCTCTATTGGGTTGAGGTCTAGGCTCTGACTTGGCCAGACCTCCAGAAGGCAGATTTTGTTTTTCTGAAGCCATTCTGTTGTGGACTTGCTCCAGTGTTTTGGGACGTTGTCCTGTTGCATCACCCACCTTGCCTGTTGGTGTAATGACAGTACAGCAGAGGGAGCCCTAGCCCCGTGACTGTTTATGTTTGCTCCCTCTGCTTCCTATGCTTTTAATGCAACTTTGCTTGCACTCTGAGGGCAGTATCCCCTGAGGAGGTGGCTGTGGTTGCAGATCCTCCTGTGGTGGGGATGGCTGCAGCTGCCCCCTGCATTGTGGTAGTGCCCGGTGACTCACACGCCCCAGGGCTCTCTCTCTCTATGTTTGTGTGTCTCTGCTCTCCATTCCTGATCCGCCCTGGTGGGCTGTCATGTCTCCTGAGCTGCCCTGATGGGCTCTGATGTCCCCTGAGAGGGCTCTGCCCTGGAGGGCTCTCAAGTTTCCTGCTCCGCCCTGGTTGTCTCTCCAGTCTCCTGCTCCACCCTGGTGGTCTCTCCAGGTTTTTCTGGTTTTGGACTTTGGATTGCCTTTCATTAGTTTCTTTGGCTTCTGTGTTCTCTGTGTTCCAAGTGATTTCTTGCTTTTCTGTTTTTTGGGTGTTTTTGACTCTGGACTGGTTTATGGTTTTGGATTATTGCTGCTAAAATGCTAGCATGATGCAAGTTAAGTGCTAGTATCTGGGTTAAAATGTGTTCACATCAAAATGTGTCATGCTAAAATGTTGTTGCATCAGGCTAAGTGTTAAAACATGGCAACGTTATGTTAAAATGTAGGCACATTTACGCACTTCCTTGTTCATTCCAAGTTTTTTTACAGAAACATTTGTGAAGATGAACAATTGACACTTTTAAACAACCACTGAACAGACTGTATCATCATCTCTCACATTTACAGGTGTTTTCATTTGTGAAGAATTACCTAAATAATATGCATTAACCCACACTTAAAATTTCACTTTTTTTAGTTAATTCGTTTTCCTCTGCAAGTGACCACATGTTGAATTCTATAAGTATGCGCAATAGTGATACCGGCTTTACCTTCAGCACTAATTATGCTTTTTAAATCAGCAGATATGTACCATATCTGAATGATTTGTCTGAATCAGTGTGCTATTTACCGTGTACACATGCAGCTAATGTGAATGTGTGTGTGTTCAGAGGAACTCACCAAGATTGGGCTGAGACAGAGCCATAGAGCCCTGCTGTATGGAGCCGGCATTGGTGGCCTGGTTGTGCACACTTATCTTGTTCATGGAGGGGGACATGATCTTTCTGGGGTCATGCCATGTGGTGATCTTCTCAATGTGACTGTAGAACCCAACAAAACTAAAATTAACACACAGCTTTGAGGAACACTTTAAATGTAGTTTCCCATAGGAAAAAAATAATAAATCTCTTTAATATCTCTTATTATTTTTATTTCTCCTTGACAACAATGAGGTCAAGCAATGAGAGCAAATTTTTAAGCCTTAAGTCTCCTGTGATTCAGATATTTCTGTTAAGAATTTCTGCAATCAAAAGTTAATATTATTAAAGATTATAATACACACTCAACCTTTAGTCAGTCAAATTAACCCAAATTCATATTATTTCAGCTATAATCAACACTAATTTTACAGCTCCATACTCTTTAGGTATTATAACAATTGTCTTATTTGTTTTAAATTTTTCCTAAGCTATTTTAAAAGAAACATCTGAGACAAAGTTGATATTTGAATGAAACAATGGAGACCTCCTAACAAATAACCCTCGTCATTCCTCATCATTTAGCTATATTGAAAGTTTCAATACAAGTTACTGACACTCTCAACTACAGTCAAACTATCCTTTCAAAAGGTTAGCTTTTAACTATAAATAAGCTGCAAACAGGAAGCATTTAACTAATCTGTGTGAGGGAGAGAAACATTTTTTGACATGGATAATTTGAAAACAAACCCTTTAACTACAATGAATCATATGTTCTTAAAGCAACAAAGTACATTTGATAATAGTTACATGTGCACAAAACACATTTTAATGAAATTATCACAGATCTAACCTAGTTGTGCTCTTTTTGACACAAACAGATTCACAGATCAACTGATAATTGCTGCCGATTGTAACATGTAGCATGTAGATAAAGAAAAAAATAGATTGGGTTGGCTTATAAACTTTATAGACATTATATCCATTATCTGGGTTTTTACAACATGTTTCATGACATTATCCCACCCACTGTGATAATCATACTTTAGATTTATTACTGCACCATGATGTAAATGTTAAAGACATTAATATCTTGCAGTGAAGATGTTTCTGATCAATATCTGGTGTCCTATTTAATACATTTACCCATAATTGCAAATAATAATCAGCTCCTTGCTACAAATGCAGTAAAACAATACTTTCTGCCACTAAAGAGTTTTAACAAGTTTAATTCCTTTGAAAACTGTGACAATGTCACAGAAATGTTAACTTTCTCTTTTTTTGACACCTTAATTTAACACAATTGCTCCTATACACTAAAGAAAGATAAAGGACAGCAGTGCAGGGTTGTGGTATTACACGTATTGTGGTATTATTATTTGCCCAAGAAATAACTCCAGTCATGTATGCTAGACCCTATACCTACCAGCCTGTTGAACAAGATGCTTACTGAAATAAATTCTCTAAATATTCATTTTTTAATCATTTTTGGATACAAAAACGTGCTGCTAACTTGCTGCTAAAAAGCTGTTATCAGACCCTTTGTAATTAAAAAGTTTTATTTAATGGATCAAAATCTTCCTCATGTAACCAGCTGAAAAACATTTTTTTCTTTGGATAAATGTTCTATAAAGCCTGCTTTGACAGCTAAAACCTGGGTGACAGCAATTGTCCTTTGAAAACCACATTTTTGATATTTGTTAAACTTGACAACCAGTTAAACTAAATTGTTACACATACACTAAACAGTGTTTGGTTTAGCCTTCCCTCTCAGCACTGAGAGTTTTACATGTGACAAATACATGTAAAACCATGTGAGGAAATAATTAGGCTGACAGAGAAGATTTCAGAATTGAGTGATAGGGCTTTTAGAGCAGACGTATGGATCTTTTATTCTGGTTACAGATCCTGTATTGTATTGTATTGTATTACAGTATTGCTGCTCATTAATTTAGAAAACTGACACAGTTTTGCTATAAATACTACTAACACTTGACAAACTGGAGCCAAGGTCAGGAAGGAGACAGACTGGTCTAACCAACCGCTTACTAGCTGTCACAAGTCACAGACAACATATTTACACACAGAATAACCTAAATATTATAATATGACATTCACCTTAGCTTATTGTTTTTAATTGTTAATACTGATTCTAGTGAAATTATATAATTAAAGTTGTAAAGACTACTTGAATCAATAGACTTTCTGCAGTATCCATGCAATTTTAATTTTTTTTTCCAGCCTTAGTGAACGGCTTCTCTGCATTTTTTCATGCAAGGACATAAGCATCCGTCACACAGCTGTTAAATGACTACAGTGACATTCAGCCCATAAACATGTTTTGCACTCTGTTAGATTAGCTTTATGCTTTACTGTTTAGATTGGGGTGCATTAACCTGCCTTCATACCTTCGCCTTGAGATTTTTCTTAACCTTGCCTAACTTTCTTAAATTGAAAAATTGAAATAGCTGGTTTATGCATGTTTGATTAGTGATAAAAGTTAACTTTGCAGGAAGCTAGATCTTTAGTAGAAGGCCTGGTCTGGTTAATGTGTTTTTCCATTTGCCCAGAATATAGAGATTTCCATACTCCACTTAGATTCCAAATAATGGTAGGAAAGATAGAAGCTAGAAGTGAAGCTATGAAGCTAGAAGTGTTGAAATGTGAGCAGTCTGAAGTAGCAGTCTTTTTCTTTATACGTTTTGTAACGATTACAAAATAAAAAAGACACATCATAATGATATTTACGTCATGATAAAATTACTAAATGTAAAGCATGTCTTTAAAAAAACAAAAACTGACTAAAACAAAAGACTGCATAAAAAATATGAGTAGACTGCAGAGTTTCAGCTGTGCTGGTTAGATTTTTGAAAGCAAAAGTTATATTTCTGATTGGACAGAAAAAAATCAAGCATTTAGGGGTCTTGGGTTCATCTGTCCTGCACCTGTGGGTTGGCCTATAAAACATGAGGACCAAATTCTCAAGTCGAATTGTGTCTCAGAGCAGCTGAAGTGGTTAATTGCTTATGTGTCTAAAATTAGCCATGTTCAGTTGTTCCTGTGTAGCACAACTGGCAGAGCATTGTGTTAGAAGTGCAAAGATTGTGGGTTCGATCCCAGGGAAAACAAGTGATGATAAAAATGTATGCATTGCATTCACTGCAAGTCGCTTTGGATAGCCAAATGAATAAATGTAAATAAATGTAGCCGTGTCTTGAATTTTTATATTAATACTTGTTTGTGGAGCCTTACAAGACTAGCACCATGTTCTTACAGAAGGTAGAAAAACAGTTGTTGTGACCATTTCCCCCTCTTTTTCATGCTGAAAGATTCACAATGGTTGAAAAACAAAAAGCACCACACAACATGCATTTAGTATATATATATGAGATCTCAAAGAATTGGTCAGATCATATTTAAATCTAAAAAAAAGAAAAGACAACAAAGATGTTTTACAAGAATTGAGCCTACTAGGATGTAATGTTTATGACCAATATACATTTCCCAGAAATTCACCTTTGCTTTAGAGAAGCATTACGCACTTTAAGCGAGAGGTTTCTGAAAGATTGTATCTCCTCACAGCCATGATCTGAGGGTAAACAGTGACAGTGGCTTAGTCAGTTGCCTCCTCCCTGTCTGCAGGCGGACAGCAGCTCAGCGTGGCTCTCAGACTCCCTCCACCCAGCTGTGCTAACTAAAAACAGGAACAAAAGAATAGTATCCAATAACGTTGCGCTCTTTGTGCTCGATTACTGGGGGATTCCTGCCCGCCCAACACAAAAGCAGCTACTCTAAAGAGTAGAGAAAGTTGTGATGTCCATTTATTCAAATTACAAATGTATTATGCTCAGATTAACCAACTCATTATTCAAAAGTAACAAACTACAATCTAAATATCCCTAATAGCATGTTTTATTTTCATTTTATGTGAAGCTGCTTTGCTACATTGTAAAAAAGGCTACATACATTTTATTAAATTGTTTTGAACAGCTGGCCTGTGAGTTGAAAGCTGCCCAGCTGCCATTGGTGGGAAACTTGAGACAAAACAAACAACAAACAGTAAACAAAATTGTAAATTAAACCAAGAAAATTGTGTTGTGTAGTAGTGTATTTGTGTAGTAGACATGTTGTCTACTAAGTGTTTCAATACAATATTCACAATGTTGCTTAATTTTATATTGTCAGTAAATTCTGAATATACTTTGAATATTTCCCACTACACACTGCATTCTGCACTAAATAAAATCAAAGCTAAAGAGATTGAATGCACACATCTGTTAGCAGACAGCACAGCTACATTATTGTTGCTATGTGAATGTGGGCTAAGGGACAGTTACACACACATGCAGCCCAAATCTGAGGTTCTGAATATAGAGATTATTACAGTAAGCGGGTGTTTCGTGACCGCTGCCTTTTCCGTCAGAGACAAAGCAAAGCTTTATGGTAAGTTTGGAAGTTGCTTGACTCTCAGCACAATAAAGAGGTCTGTGTCATTGTTTAGCACACTATGCCGTTGAAGCCTCTGGCCTTTAAGACTGTATTCAACCTTATTGAAACTTCCTGATAACTTAATATTCCTTTTAATGTTTTTATGGAAGTAAATTAATGACAAAAGTATTTGAAAAAAAAAAGCATGATGAATTGCACAAATCGAAAAAAACGCACCGCATTAACAGCACTTGCATTTTAATACATTGTATTTTCATGGTAGTATATGTAAACTGTGTGTATTTCAGCTGAAAACGTTTCATTGTTAAAAATTCAATGATCAATATTCACCTTATAAAGTTCATTTCCAAACATTCAGTTTGTCTAAAAATACCATTGATAAAATTTGCCTGGGAATTTTCGGCGCATTTAATTTCCCTTTACAAATTTGTTTCCAAAMATTCAGTGTCTCAAATTCGCCGGAATATTCAGCAGTTTATCTGGGGACACAGGAAAAGCAGCAGAGCACTGATGCAAAATCTCTGTCTGCTGTTAGTCACTCACCAGCAGGTAGTGCAAGCAGGTGTTAACAAAGACCAAAGCAACAGGCAGAGACGAGCTTCCAGTCAGAGAAAGATATTACTCCCTCCGTACGAGTTCCGTTTGTCTTCCCTGTCGTTTTATGGCGTCTGGATGTGTCATCCTCC
>JBAJNP010011294.1:0-15020 GCA_036877545.1 Yasuhikotakia modesta
GCAGCGGGAGGCCACGGCGGGCCGTGCGGTCGACTCCTCCACTCGTTCCCCGGCCGCATTCGTCTCTGACCCTCACGTTAATAACCCTCCGCCCTATGATGGTGACCAGAATTCCTGCCGGGCGTTTCTTTCCCAGTGTTCCCTGATCTTCGGTCTTCAGCCTCATCGCTTCGTGATGGAAGAGACTAAAGTGGCCTACGTCATCACCCTGCTCACTGGGAGAGCTTGCGAGTGGGGGACAGCTGCCTGGGACACTAAGGCAGCATGCTATGACTCCTTTGAGACTTTCAGGAAGGAGATGATCCATGGGGCCTGGGGTAAGATCTTCAGATGGTCTTTAGCAAGTCCCGGGCCACGTCATTACCTCCTCACCTGCACTACGACTGCGCCATTGACCTTCTCCCAGGCACTTCTCCGCCTAGGGGTCGCTTATATTCCCTGTCTGGTCCTGAGAGAGAGGCCATGGACAAATACATTAGTGAGTCCCTTAAGGCCGGTCTCATCTGTCCCTCCTCGTCTCCTACTGGTGCGGGGTTCTTCTTTGTCCAGAAGAAGGACGGCTCCCGGCGGCCCTTTATTGATTATCGTGGCCTGAATGACATCACTGTCAAGAATCGGTACCCCCTACCGCTTATGTCGTCAGCTTTCGAATTATTGCAGGGAGCTCAGGTCTTTATTAAGCTAGACCTCCACAACGCCTATCACCTCATTCGCATTCGGGAGGGGGATGAGTGGAAGACAGCATTCAACACTCCCATGGGTCACTTCGAATACCGAGTCCTACCGTTTGGTCTCACAACGTCCCGGCTGTCTTCCAGGCTCTCATCAACGATGTGCTGAGAGACATGGTAAACAAGTTTGTTTTTGTGTACCTGGCTGATATTCTGATCTTTTCTCCCTCTCTCCAGGTTCATACTTGGCACGTAAGGAGAGTTTTACAACAGCTACTTGCTAACCATCTTTACATTAAGGCGGAGAAGTGTGAATTCCATGCCGATTCTGTTTCGTTCCTGGGACATATTATTTCAGCCCAAGGGGTCAAAGCTGACCCCTCTAAGGTCAAGGCCATGACCGAGTGGCCTGTACCTGACTCCTGCAAGGCGTTGCAGCGATTCCTGGGGTTTGCCAATTTCTACTGGTGGTTCATCAGGAATTTTGGTTCGGTTGCTGCTCCACTTACTGCTCTCACTTCCAGCAAGAGCCTGTTCAAGTGGAATTCTCAGGCTCAGGAGGCCTTTGATGTGCTTAAGACCCGTTTCTTCAGGTTTTCACCCGCAGACCAACGGGCAATGTGAACAGGCTAACCAGAATCTCGAAAGAGCACTCCGCTGTCTGTCATCTCAGAATCCGAGTTCCTGGAGCCTCCAACCTCATCTGGTCTGTCCCTCTTTGAAAGCTCCCTAGGTTCCTCGCCTCTCTGTCTCCCGGTTCTCCCACTTCGCCACGCCTGTGCCGGTTGATTCTTCGCCTTTTTGGGAATCTTTTGTTTTTGTTTGTTGATTTTCTCTGAGCTATCTTTAAATAAATATTTTTTTTAATTAAAAAAAATTTAAAAATGTCACCCGCATTTGGATCCCCGAGAGTGTTTCCTGACAGCTTTTGTTGTTTTGTTGTTGTTGTTGTAAAATGTTAAGATAAGGTTAATAGCTCTGTATAAAATATTAGTTATGTGTGACACATTTTCACTTCAAAATAAAATAAAATGACACACATTACAAATAACAGTTTTATAAACACTTCCCTGTAATAACACTGTAAATTTACAATGTACAGCATTGTTTTCTTTTATTTTCTAGGATATTTGAATACACATACACAGATAGACATACACAAGAACAGACTTACACCCAGTGTCTACTAGCCAGCAGCTGATGCTGCCCATAGGGTCTCTCCCTTCCAAAACGGCTATGAGCTCCCCCTCTAACAGACTGATCCTGACAGGCATTGCAGTTACGTTTTAGCTAATAAAGCTGGTTTACTTCATACTTTGTATTTTCTTTGACAAAAGCTAGGTTGCTCAACTCTTTGCTTTGGTTCCCTTAACATGCTAAAGCATGAAATTTGTTCACAATTTGAAACACTTCTGAATCTTTGGCCATTATGGCTTGGCAAAGGCTGGCACATGGGCACGGCAGGGGGGCTCAGTAACCAACTTGGTACAGGGCAACAGGTTGCTGCCAACAGGACGACAGCCATTTTGGATTGTATACAATTTTTTAGGCCTTCAATTTCAGGCCTTTTTTCATTTTCAGTTTGAAAATAGTCCTCCCAGGGGAATGTATGGGATGGTCACAGTTTGGCAAAGGGACTTTTGATATCTCAAATATCATTGCCATGGCAAGGCAACAAGTTAATGGAAAACAATAGAACAGGAAGTGGCTCATATCTGTTGTGTAAATGTTTTGTTTAAATTTGAGTTGTATGTTTGGTCCTAGTGACTGATGAAATAGAGATGGCTAGCACCATAGCATCATAGCACCATCAACTGGCAGGAGAAAAAAATACTACATAAAACAACATCAAAAGGGTCCTTTTAAATTTAGTAACACAATTTAGTCAAAAATAAAGTCACTTCATTTTGGGTCAGAAAAAGAAGAGATTCTGAAAATGCTAAACTGACAAAGGACAGGCATTTTTTACGACAATAAGTAGAACAGGAAGTTTCTTATATCTTCTGCATGCATTGAGTGATCTTTAAAACTTGAAATGCAGTGCAGCAGGATGCGTGTCATTAAAAAAAACCTTTTTAGATCAGATTAATAGTTCTTAATTATCTGAATTAAATTCATGTGACACCTATATATTATGTCCTGAAATTGGCAATGTTGCCATTGTGCTTAGGCATGTCATCCCTGCTTGCAGCTGTATTTATGCTTTAGGTTTACTTACTGTAAACTTATCCCTCTGGTTGATTGGAATGTTGTCTCAACATCAACAATGATGCTGACCCAGGAACATCTCCTACTTTGGCCAAAACACAAAGGCCATGTATACCTTAATCTATACTATGCATACATAGAAAATATTTTTATATATTTAAGATAATAGTCCCAGATTTTGGACTATACAATGGCTGCAGGTTTGGATTCAGCAGTTACCTCATACAAATTTCTGAAATCACTATTTTGCTCCTAAGCCTGATACTTTATACCTTTGATACTTGACCCCGGGTTTTTTATGGTTCGACATTTTTCAAACAAGTGCTCTGTCCGTTGGTTTAGACAAAATACTTTGAAAAAGACAAAAGAAATTTGTAATAATTTAGTTTTAGGGCTTCATAGTCTCTTTTGGCTTGGCCCTGTTCCTCTTTGGAGAACCTGGAATCCAGGTGGCTGCAGTAGTCCAACAGTTTATCATATTGCTTCTGGATCAACTTCTGGGGTGATGCAAACATCCCAAGTAGGGTGGAGAGAGGAGGCGGAACCAGATTCTCCATTTGATCTTTCTGAGAAACAAAAAACATTAAGCAAAAAACTTAAATTTAATTGCTAGCGTTTATATTTTTCAAAAACAATTAAAAAAAATAAATGCTTTATCCATTCTTGTACCCGGTTTACAAGAAAATGAGTTAATGAGTGTGTTCATGTTTTTAAAACTTTACTCCTTGTTTTGTGTGAAAGAAAATAATACCTACAAACATTTTGTATGGGTCATTGCCATTGTTTTTTGTCTGAAAGCCATTTGTGTCTGTCTTAACTGGATCCTTCATTATAGCTTCTAGATCCTGTGCATTCTGAACTGATACCATCTCCTACAATATGTACAGTAATACAGAAAACAATATGTGTAATATTAATTTTTATTTTAATTTTGGTTTATTTTAATATCAGGTCCCTAAGGTTAAGGGGAGGTAAAGGAAGTTTCCTTTCTGTTACTTGTAGTTGCGTCTGTCACGCTCCCCCCATGAACTTTATGGTTTCTCCCATTGTTTCTTGTTTTCGTTAATCTCCCTCACCTGTGTTTAGTTATCATGTTCACCTGTTCTGTTGATTGGTTTCCCCATTTAAGTTGTTTATGTTTCAGTTTTCATTGTCGGTCCTCGTCTTAACGTCTGAATGTGTTCTTACGTTTTGTTTTCAAGGGTTTTGAATAAATCATTTCTGGCTCTAGAATCTTTGTTTCTCCGCGTTCTCTGTTTAAATCACACCGCACCCGTGATAGAAGAACAGACCGAACAGTAAACGCGTATTAGAAACCACGTTTTTTTTTGTTTCGTTTTGTACCATGGTGTCGGTTCAGGCAAATATGCCTTACCACCCGTGGTTAGATCCGACGTTCCTGATCCTTATGCTCGAGCAGGGGAAGCGTCCCCTCGACGACCATACCACCAGAATCCTGATGCTGGCGGAATTATCCAATTTTTTATTGCGCGTCTTATCTCGGCAATCTAAATGCCACCACAGGCGCACAGCTGTCCGGGAATGGTCCCCAGGGGACGCTACAGGAGTTCCTTGAGTGGGTGCTGGTGTCTTGTGGGTCGCCCATGACGGTGGTGGCCATCGACCCGGACGCCAGCTCCACTCATGACCCAGTGCCCAGGCCTCGACCATCCAGATATGCAGAGCCCTAGCCTGAGGCCATTGAGACCGGAGAGCCTGAGCCCCTAGCCATTGAGGAGTCATTTGTGGAAGGAGCAACGGCACCTCAGAGCGACTTGGAGCCTAGAACTCCGGACCTGGGATGTGAGCCGGCTGAGGAGCTTGCTGCGGATGGTGAGGGAAGCTCCCCTCACTGCACTTCCACTGAGGGTGAGCTAACACTGGACCTCTTTGATTTTTGTGACTGTGTTGCTTCCCCTGAAGTTTTCCCACCCTCCAAATCTCAGATTCTCCTGTTTTTTGCGATGCTCCGGTCTCTACAACGCTGTCTGTTGACAGCCCAGCAGCTCACCCTCAGCCTACCACCTGTGCAGTGGGTGAGCCGCAGGTCTGCCAGCCACCAGACCTGGATCCCTCCTCGCCTCCTCCAACCTCAGCATCTTGGACTCCACTTCGGCTCTGCCATGTCCCCTAGCTCCCTCGTCTCCGCCCGGTCCCGTCTGTCCCCTGGCTCCTCTGGGCTTCTTCGTCCTTCTGGCTCTGCCTGGGTCCATCGTCGACCATCCTCCGCCTCTGGATTCCACTCCTCTGGCTCCACCTTGTCGCTCCATCCCTCCTGCTCCGTCAGGCTATTTCTTTCCTCCAGCTCCTCCTCCATTCTCGAGCGCACATCGGTCACCGGTGCCACCTGCTCTGCCTTGGCCCTCCAGATCCTCTGTGTCACTTCGGCTCTCCGTCGACTCCTCGGGCTCCATCACCGGCTCTGCCTCCGTTGGCCTGCCCCCTGGAGTCATCAGTCCTTCCTCCTCCAGGCCTACCTCCTTAAACTACGCAGGGGGTGGCCATTACGGCTGTGGCCTGGGTCTTCACTGGCTCCTCCTGCTGCAGCTCCCTCCTGGCTCCTTCCTCCGGCTTCTCCCTGGTCCCAGAGGGTTCATCCTGGCATCCTGGTACCCTCCTGGGTCTCCCCTGGCTCTTTCCTCCGGCTCCTCCCTGTTCCCCGAGGGTTCATCCCGGCTCCTGGCATCCTGGGTCTCTCCTGGCTCCTCCCTCCAGCTTCTCTCCTGGCTCCTCCCTCCAGCTCCTCCCTGGTTCTGTGCTCTCCTCCGGGAAGTCCGGCCTCCGCCCAAGCCTCCCCCTGGGACTATGTCTGCTTCCCTTCTAGTCGTCTTTGGTGCGAGGCCGTGCCTTCCATGAGGGGGGGTTAATGTAATCTGAATGTAATGGTGTTCATAAGTTTTGTTTTCGAGGGTTTTGAATAAACCGTTTCTGGCTCTAGAATCTCTGTTTCTCTGTGTTCTCTGTTTAAGTCACGCCGCACCCGTGATAGCGTCAATGTAGTTATGTCAATAACACAGACATGCCCTATTGGATGTCTGCTTACCTTCCTACAGGAGTAATTGGAGAGATTGGAGTCTTCTTCCATCTGGAGGGTGTACATCATGTTACCCTGCATGCAAAATAATTAGGAAGGCACCATCTGAAAATCAGATTCCTCCCTAAAGAGATTGAACCCTTGAAGGACATACATACCCTTTTACGCCTAATACCCTCTTAGGATCTCTCCTTGGTCCTTACAACCCTTATGAGTTCTATCTTTAACAAAGGGTACCCAATTGGATTGTAAATGTCATTCTTTTGGTTTAGCAATCCCACGGTGCGCCACATCTATTCAGAGTATGTGCACAGTCAACTTGAGGTATACCCATTGGCCACACCCAATACTTCATAACCTCATAATTTATTAAAGTCTCTTTTACTTTGTTGTCCTCTGAACAAGCCTTTTGGAGAACTGGCAGGGTGTCAAGGCTGCTACAGCACCTTTTCCCCTTGAGGTGTAAGGACCAAGGAGAGTGTGCTCTTGTTACCATGTGCGTTCCCCTTTGGTATTACATATTTCCTGTCTGTAGTCCATAAGCAGAGGGGCTTAGCAACTGGATCTCATGGCTATCCAAATGGTTAGCTCTCTTATAGATCAGCATTTTCGCCATATTCACCATATTCTATATGCTGCCATATATTGGTGATCCCATCCCTTGAGTCATTTCCACAATATGGTAATCCTGTGTATTCCCCTATATTTAAATATTTTTCATTCTCAGATTTATGTTGGTTCTCCCTACGGTAGTCCCTTACGTGAAGGCATAATTTGAGGTTGTACTTTCCCTAAAGTCCTATCTCTTAAAACATTTCAACCTCCTCTTAGGAAGCTTGTTGTCTCAAGTAGTTGTCTGTAAATCTCAAACAGAAATTCACTATTCCAGTGCATATGACCATCAGGCTTATGCAGGAGAAGATTGGAGAAGATTTTATAAAAAAAATAATAAAAAAAGAGTGAGGCAAGGTTGAAACCTTAGTGTCACTACATTAACACAAAGTCTCAATCCCTCTGTCAGGAGGAGTCTCACAGCTTTTTCAAGGCTACGGAAAAGTTGTTCCTCTTTGTCAAACTCTTCATCTCTCACCTATGGGGAAGCCATAACAACACACATTTACAGTATATTAGCTTTATGTAAGGTTCAGTAAAAACATGATTATGTTAGCCATGTTGTTAGCCAAGTACCTGTGGTTCAACACCAGTGAGGATTTTGAAATAGCTTGTTAGTCGTTCAGATTTCTTCCTGATAGAGTGAATGTTAAACTTATTGAGTTTGCCCATCAGTGAAGTTTCATCGTCACTCCTCTTATACTTCAGCACCAAAGATAGGAAAACATTTTTTGTTCATGAATTTTTATTTCATAAATATTTTCTTACCAATGTCTTTCCTCCTCTTAAATCCTGTAAGGGCCTGTTGTCAGAGTGATCAATAGGTGTGGCATTCCACAATTCAGTCAATAGCAATGGGAATTTCATGACTCGTTGGACTGGTTTAATTAGCAGAGAGCCCATATCAAGCAAATTGGGCTTCCCTCTACAAAATAATAGTGAATGAACAAAACATTACAAAAACAGACATTTTGTCTCTTTATACATTAGTCCACTTCACATGTACAGTCTGTATGAAGTAAATCATTTGTTTCTGGCAGCTGGTAAAGCATGGTGCATTGAGATAACGTAAAGATTCTTAGAGATACACATACAAAGATAATATGTAGTTTAAATGAGCCACAACAAAAAGAGTTTAACATATGTAAAGAATGTCAAAATTAATCTTTACTTTCTGAATTGAAACAGTGATTAATTCATTAAATGCATACTTACTCTTGGTCATATATGGGGGCAGTTGTGGTCTACTAGTTAAGGAGTTGGGCTTGTAATCAGTAGGTTGCTGGTTCGATTCCAGCGCTGGCAGGTGGCAACTGAAGTGCCCTTGAGCAAGGCACCTAACCCCCGATTGCTCCCTGGGCGCTGCAGGGATAGCTGCCTGTGAGGGACATAACAAATTATTATTGTGCTCTTTATAGCCAACAGACAAAATAATATGCATATTGTAACATATTCTAACCCTAACCGTAATACTTTCACCATTCGTACTTTAGTACTGATATACATCTCTTAAAATGCTGCTGAATGTCCTCCTGTTTCTCATAGGACTTGAGTAAAGCATTAGCATCATCATGATGATAGCAGTAAATTTTGTAAACATCCTCCATGACTGATTTGGCTTGAATAAACACTTCTCCTAGCAGTAAACAGCAAAAAGATTTGTATTTAGTTTGTTACAGTAATGTCGGTTACAGGCAAATATCTATATGATTTTTTTTTACCTATAAGTTGTGTTTCAGGGTCAGGGTCAGCTGTGGCTTCCTGCAGCCTATGAAGCAGCTCAGCAGAAACATTACACACAGACTCAAAGTTGGTGAAGAGTCAGTTTACATCCACCATCTACAACAAATGCATTACAGCTCATAATAGTTCCAACACTATTTGTTTTGTATTTTATAGACATTAAATGGAAGTTGTAAATGGTTCATCGATCATCAACAGTTTTTGCATGCACAAACCATATGTGTACCTCCGTAGTGATTGTTGAAGATGTTTTAAAAAGAATTAATTCCGATGTGATTTGTTATAGGTAAGCTCCCCTCCACAGCATTTTAACAATTGTTTTGTTTAGATTTATATGGAGTATATGATAAACATACAGACACAAAATAATTATCATATGGCTCAATTAACAAACAACATACAATTAACAAATAATCTATCTGTTATATTTTTATAATAAATCATACATTTACTAAAAAGAACAAACAGTCTAAACAAACAAATATTCGTCTGCTAGCACAATGCAAGTCAAACTAAGATGGTATGTTCTTTGTGAGGTGAGATAATTCTTTGTTTTCTCATCACCTCCATGTAAAAAGAGAGAGAAAGCAAGTGACAGAAAAGCTACAGGCAAAGGTAGAGCCAAGTGTCATATTACTTTTAGGTAATACAGGCTGTACAAGCTGTGGAGGTCTTCTATATACAGCTGCCTGCACCCAGCTGTCTCATGGCAGTTATTAGTGATAAGTCGTTCTTGAAAAACTCAAAAGATGAACTAATCAATTCTGTTTCCGGCTCATGCCGCATAGGTTTAAGCTTAGGGGCTGTCATGTGATGAACGAACGACTCATTTCAGATTCTAGGAGAGATGAGCTAAAGACCCAGGTAGATAATGATTTAATCTGTTCTGTTTCTTATAGCATTATAGTTTTGTCTTGTTTGTGAACACTGAAGTGTTGTCAGTGCACACTAACACATGCTTGTCTCTTAAGTCCACTAGAAAGAACCTCAGAGCCTGAAATACTGCAAGCATTTCTAGGCAATTGATGTGCCAAGTAAGATGGTGCTCTTTCCACAGACCTCGGGCTGGGAGGCCACTCATGACCGCTCCCCAGCCTGTGAGGGACGCATCGGTCACTAGCATAACACGGCGACCAGGATCTCCCAACACTGGGCCTTGAGAGAGGAACCAGGGTTTCTTCCACATATCTAACGCACAGACGCAGCCTTGTGACCCTGTGTGACTTGTGTGACTTGTGACACAGTCTTGTGACCCTGATCATGCGGAGGGATTTCCCCAAGAGGGAAAACCCCTTGGTCCTGAGCCACCACTTAAAGGGCCTCATGTACAGCAGGCCAAAAGGTATCATGTTGGACGCTGCTGTCTTAAGCCCTAGCAGACACTGAAACTGCTTTATAGTGAGTGACTGGGCTTGCCTAAAACTCAAGACTGCAGAGAGGATCGAAACTACTCGAGCGGGAGACAAATCTGCCTGCATCGTGATCGAATCCCAAATAACTCCTAGATAGGTGGTTCCTTGCACTGGAGAAAGTACACTCTTCTTGGCATTCAGTCTGAACCCCAGCTCTTTCATATGGGCGAGAACGACATCTCGATGCCGAATCGCCATCTGCTCCGATAGAGCCAAAATCAAACAATCGTCTATATAATTCAGGATACGAATGCCCTGAAGCCGCAGAGGGGCCAGGGCTGCATCCATGCATTTGGTGAACGTGCGGGGGGAGAGAGCAAGGCCGAAGGGAAGTACTCAAAATTGGTACGCTTCGCCTCAGGAACTTCCTGTGATGTGGAAGGCTGGGGATATGAAAATAGGCGTCTTTTAAATCTATGGTGACAAACCAGTCCTCGGACCTGATTTGGGATTTGACCTGCTTCACCGTGAGCATCTTGAACTTCAGTTGCTTGACTGAGCGGTTTAAGAGCCTCAAGTCTAGAATAGGACGCAGACCCCCACCATTCTTGGGAACTATGAAATAGCGACTGTATAGTCCTGTTTCCCTGAACTGAGGAGGGACCACCTCGATGGCCTCCTTCCTCAAGAGAGTATTTATTTCTTGTTCTAATATCTGAGTCTACAAAGGATCCACCAGTGTGAATAGGACCCCACCGAAAGTAGGTGGGCGACACCTGAACTGGATTCTGTATCCGTGTTCTATAGTGTCCCTATACGATGAGGTGGCACATGGTCGGAACTGCTCCCGTCTAGCAGTCCCAAGGGGGTGAGAGAGAACGCCTCCGCCTGTTTACGTGCCTTCTGGTAACTATCGACGACTAAATTAACAGAGTCGCCAAAAAGTCCAGAAGGCACAAGATCTTATCTCTTTCTTTCAACTTGGATAAAGTGAGCCAAAGATGCCTCTCTGCGGCCACCAGAGCTGCCATAGACCGGCCAATGGCATGAGCGGCCTCCTTGGTGGCACGCAGAGAGAGATCAGCGGTCCTCCTTAGCTCAGCCACAACCTCAGGTGTGGCGACTTCAGTCTCATCCACCCCCTTTAGCAGTTCAGCTTGATATGCCTGGAGCACGCCCATTGTATGGAGGGATGCGCCGGCCTGACCTGCTGCCATGTACCCTCTGCCCACCAATGCTGATGTAGTACGTAGTGGTTTGGAGGGCAGAGCCGGAGCCTTCAAGGACAGCGCTGCATCGGGTGACAGATAGCTCGCAAGTGTCTGTTCAACCCGGGGGACTGCCTTGTAACCATGTTCGCCAAGCCCCACTACATTGCCATACAATGACGAGCTGGGGCTAAAGAGCCGAGCCAAATAAGGCCTATTCCATGACCTCAACACCTCAGTATGGAGGTCAGGAAAAAATGGCTGGCTCCGGTGTGGAGGTACTGAACAACTGCTCAGGAATCTTTTATCTAAGAGATTTCTCTTATGAACAGTCTGCTTCTTGGCTGGACAGTCTTTAATTTGGCTACAGCACGAGAAAGAACCTCCACTAACTCATCGTAATGAGGGGACACAGATGGCTCATCTACAGTCTCAACGTCCAGTTCTTCTGTGGAGGAGAGGTGATGAGCCAAGCCCTGACCACGGGAGGAAGTAGCTGCAGAGCGTGCTTCCGAACCCACAGACAGGGTGGTAGGCCTAACTGAGGAGGGATGAGATAAGCTTTAATCTGTCTCAATTCCCTCCATGAGGTCTAATTGCAAACCCCATGAGTGTAAGCGTCGCTCCGCTTCAGCGGAAGCGGGACCCGCCCCTCGAGGAACGCTAACGAGGGCTCCCTCCTCAAAGAGAGCCTGTCTAGAGCGAAGCACGCGCAAAGAAAGCTGTTCGCAATGCGGACAGTCCGCCCCCTCAAGAGCGGACTGAGCGTGCTCCGCTCCTAGACAAACAACACACAAAGAGTGTGTATCCCCACCTGTAATAAAACTCAGGCAGGGAGGAACACACTCTCTGAATTGTTCAGTTCCCCTTGTCTTTCCCTTTGGCATTCTAACTTAAATGCTTTCCCTGGCACTAATGACACAGAAAGGCAAACAATTTAACACACAATGCAACATAGAGCGCTTCGCTGAATGAAATAAGCTAACCCGAGCAGCGCAAAGCAAGTGTTTTTATAGTTTCCTGGTCATGTCGTCACAGACATGTTCCTTAATCAGTGATTTGACACACCTGTATCAGAGTGCATAAAAGCTGGAAGCGTTCCCATAGCGTTTGACGCAGCTCAAGTTCCTGAAAGGGAATCACATCTTAATGCATAACTAGTAGATGATACATTATTCATAACTGCAAGCTTATGGTAAATTATTCACCATAAGAACACACAGTAATATAACTCATCATTAATAAATTAATTTCTGAATCAGGTGAATCTGACTTTCTCTGGCACGTGATTCTCATAAAATGAGAAGAATTCTAACTGAAGGCCAGCTGAAGGCCACACAGAAAATATCACATTTCTGCAGGAACACATTATACATTAAACAACTAAAGTCAAGCCTAGCGATACGTGCCCTGTAAATGTTAATTCAGCTCCAGTGTCTTTGTATTGTATCAATAATTATTACCCTTTTTAGGCATTCAAAGACTTAAACACCCACCTTGTTTGATTCAATAATACAAAGTAAACATACAGAAGGGAAACCGTTGACACACACAGTATAGTTGACACATACGCAGACAAACACAAGTGAAACCTGCATATCATGAATTTGTAGTGTAGTTAATGATGTCAGGGAGATATAAGAATAGCATCATACAGTTGAGGTCTACTGGTTGAGTCAGTAATCAGTAGTTTAATTCCAGCGCCGGCGGGTAGCAACTGAAGTGCCCTTAAGCAAGATATGTGTCATCTTTTCTAGTTCTGATGGGGAAAAGCTTGTTCATGCTTTTATGACCTCCAGACAGGACTACTGTAATGCACTCTTAGGTGGTTGTTCAGCCTCACTAGGTCTAAGAAATATTACCATATAACCCCAATATTATCATCCTTACACTGGTTACCGGTCAATTACCATATTACTTATAAGACTTTACTGTTAACTTATAACGCTCTAAATGGGATAGCTCCTAAATACCTCACAGATACAGGCTTTATACTTAAAAACACTGGACTGCTGGTTGTGCCTAGAATTAATAAGTCAGCTAAAGGTGGCAGAGCTTTCTCACACTTGGCTCATGAACTCTGGAATGATCTTCCAGATACTGTTCAGGGCTCAGACACGCTCTTGCAGTTTAACTCTAGACTAAAAACACACCTCTTTAACCATGCATTTTCATCATTCAACTGACCAATCTTTACCTCTTAATAAGTTCTGTTTTGACTTCCTCCCGGGGAGCACAAGATCAACCTGCTCCAAAATGGATACAGTCTTTGGTGGGACACTCTGGTCTCCAGTTCCTCCTTAATGTGGTTCCCTGCACCAGGCTTTCCAGAAGATCCACAATCTGGCCCACTACCAGTGTTGGTCCTACATTTTTACATTTTTCATCTATTTTAATTATTGGTATTTATATGATTTTATTCAGACCACCAATCTACATCTTAAAGCATCAGTACATAGCCAGTCATGTAACAAGAGATTGGTGTTAGAGCTGCTTTCTCATATTCACAACCATAAACATAATGGCAACATCATGTGTTTGTGTATAGCTTGTTTGTTTGTGTGTGCTCTTTATCTTTATTTTTAGATTTTAGATTTTATTATTTTTAAGTTTCAAAATACACCGTAAATATCCTTGGATAATTTTGTCTTTGGTAGAGCTGCTTTGCAACAATGTACCATTGTGAAATGTACCATTGCTTCAATGTACAATTGTGTATAAATAAACTGAAACTTAAGCAAGACACCTAATCCCTGATTTCTCCCCGGGCAATGAAGTGATAGCTGCCCACTGCTCCAGGTGTGTGAGTTTATGTCATGCAGTGTGTATTGACTCTTCACAAAGGATGGGTTAAATGCAGAGATCACATTTCAGTTATAGGTAGCCATAACTGACAAAAACAACTGAAAAAGTTTTACTTTTTTCCAATTTCCTATTTAAATACATTTGTTGGGCATGGAACATGCTGGACTTAAAAGGTTCTACAGTGTTTGGAACATAAATATGCTTTTCTTAACTTAATTTCATAGTTATTCTTTTTATGCCCCATGTTCAGAATTTGTGAAGGTTGTAACGACTGGCCAGCCGAGGGAGCCCAAGCCCCATGACTCTCTGTCTGCTCCCTCTGCTTCCTTATTGGTGACTTCCTGTTTGCTGGCTATATAACAGCATGCCAGCAAACAGGGATGTGTTGAATTGCCTTTACCTTTTGTACTGCCTTCCTTGTGGTTTTCTGCTACCTTCATGGTTTTTGTGTTCCCTGCGGTTTTTTGATTCTTGTGTTTTTGTGTTTTGGCTTCTCTGGTTTTGATGTTTGCTGCCTGCCTCGACCCCTGCCTTGTTTGGATTATTAATTTTTGGATTGCCCCTGAGATTACCTGTCTGCTTTTGGGAAAATGCCTAATTTAAATAAAAGAAATAAAACCCAGCATTTGGGTCTGCCTCCCATCTTTCAGCAAACACACTTCGTGACAAAGGTGTTCTCATACAAAGTTTGCATATGGTAGCTGCTTTTTGGGTCACTGTTCTATTACGTCCACCTTGATTTTTTTTTTTTTAATTTTTAACTCACCCAAACCATTTATTGTGCTTTAATTGATATTAATTTATATTTACTTGATAATTGATGTGTAATGCTTTAGAAACATATAGTTCATACACTTTAGTTCATTCTGAGTAGTTCATACACTCAGTGTTGTGCAAATTGTGAAGACAGAGAGGGCCTAAACTCGGGTCACTGGTGTGAAGACTGAACGAGGAACACATTTCTATTAATTTGACACATATAAAAAATGTGTGCAAAACTTGTGGGAACCCAGATTTCTAATTCATCTGCCAAGCAACTAACTGAGGCCACCAAATTAAAAATACCACAAAACTGGAGCCATATGGCGGATGTACCACTATTCCGATTATAATATATAAACATAGTTTGTGCTTTGCATTGTTTACACTGAACCAGTTAAACAAATGGAAAAGGCTATTAATAACTTAAAGTGGACCTTGAGTGGTTGAACAGGATATTATTATTATTATTATGACCCACTGACTAGCAGTGTGTAATTGGACTAATCCACATTTGGTCGAGACTTACATTTGGATGCTAAATACAAGGCAAAACAAAACAAAAAAATGAGTATGGAAGTTTCTCATCGCAACAATAATTTTTTTTGTTAAGAAAATCACCATCTTG
>JBAJNP010011295.1:0-15019 GCA_036877545.1 Yasuhikotakia modesta
AATCATTTTTAGTTTAATCACTACAATATGAATTTTTTTTATACACTTGGATTGAATGTGAAACTGCCCATCATCTAATAACACATTGATGCTTTTTCTAGGTCTTCTGAGAAGATAAATGAGAAGCTTTGCAAATGTCTACGGATAACGGCTTTTGTTTATCCATATCTCTTTGACAACATTCCTATATTTTATAGAGTGAGTGTTTCAGCCATTCTCTTACGTTTCTCTTGAAACGTTAAATAATTGTTGATGTTTGTAATCCCTTTATACTTCATAGGTTTTCGTGTGTGTTGGTGAGGGCTGCACCGTGAATGAGGCAAACACAGTTCACTACCAGCACACAGCACTGGCTGCTCTCACTGGTTTTCTGTTCGCAACACATCTGCCTGAACGTTTGGCTCCTGGCAGTTTTGACTACATAGGTACAAATATAGATCCATGGTTACATGTTAGCATGGTTACATGTTAGGATGGTTAGTAACTTGCAATCTGTAACTTTTAGTGTTAAAAATGAACAAGTATATAACATATCAGTGTTCAAAACTGTCTCCATAACTTACCTTACAATGGTTAGCTATAATTTAAGCAGTCAGGTCTGATCTGGAAAATGTCAATTTGACTTTATTTGAAGTGATTTTCAGTGGCTATAATACCCAACTCTGGTAAACTTATGAATTCTGGTCTTATTTGCCCCCCTCACAGGTCACAGTCACCAGCTGTTCCATGTGTTCGCTATCATTGGCACTTATTTTCAGATGACAGCCGTTGAACTGGACATGGCGGCTCGGAGACAGTGGCTTTCTGCTCATTTGCCACCAATCAGCTTATCAAACACTGTGGGAGCAGCATTTATTTGTGTGGCCAGCAGTCTCTGTATAATCTATGTCTTCAGTATGACACTGTTCTCCACCAGAGGTATGAAGGAAAAGTAGCTGGAAGTGAAGAACTGTGGATTGAATGTATTCATTATTTATATACATATATAATCGCCATTTGTGTCTAATGGAAAGAAACGCTTGTGCATTAACAGCATAAGATTTTATTTATCTAAAACAAAACTGTATAGTTTGTTTATTTGATTGTCTACTGGAACACTTTAATGTTTGCTGGTTCACACACATTTCCTTGTTTTTGCACGTGAATAATATTTTATTTTTTTACAAAAGTGCCCCTTTTATAATCAGCCTTGTTGAAAACTGCATAGATTCATAATAAATATGTTTGTCTGGTTGATTAATGTTTGATAATGAATAAATTGTTTCTCTATGTTGGTTCTGCTGAATATTTGCACAATTAAAAAAATATTAATCATGTCATTAATCATTAATCAAAATATGGAAAAATTTCTATACTATATAGAAATATATCCATCCATATAATGAGTCCATGCATTTTCTGTACAGTATTACATGTGTATTAGACCTATTTTAGGAAGTCCTGGGGTCTTCACACAGGTGGGGTAACCCTCACATCATCACAATAGTACAAAAAATGAATTTCTTAAGTAAAGAATAACACTGTAGTGTAAAATTCAACACATGCACCCGACACATGGCCTGCATACAAGCAGCCAAAAAAACACTTTTTTCTCATTGTTTCTCGTTTGAAAAGCAATGAATCACATTTGTAGGTAAATACTTCTATCTACAGGAAAATTCACAAATGAGTATTTCCTCAAATTGAGCTTTTGTAGTTTATAGCAGTCAAGCGCATGACCGTGTATTGAGCGCCATCTGTTGAAATCACGACCGGATGTTGTCATACACGGGGCGGGGCTTAGGGCGGGACATCCGCTCGTTTGCGCTCACTGATTGGTTACATTTGAAAATCAGTATTTGACAAAGGAGAGGGAACGTTTAAACTTGTGCCAGTGAGAAGCGACGGCGTGTCGAAGTTAAACATAACATCTCAACATGACCAAACAACTGTATGTACTTTATTCCTGCTTTTATTGTGCATTAGTTGCGCTGATGATGAATTATGCGTCCGCTTATTATCATACAAATGAGTTCGCTGTCGTGTACCGAAGACGTTGACTAGTAAACGCTGCTAACCAATGTTACCCATTCATCACCCTTGATATTAATCCTTTAGTTTGTACTCTATCATCCCTGGTTGATCATTTGTTGTGCATGTTTATATAAACAATTTATGTAATTTGAACTTTTGGTTTTGTAAATGCACGTCTGTCTTAACATTTAAAATGAATGAAATACGAAGCTAACTGCTAACAGCTTCATTTAATGCAATTGACTAAAGTAACTACATTTAATATGTAGTTATACTTAATATGTAGTACAACTTTAATAATAAAAGCATCTAGTTATCATAGTCACATTGTCGCTTTCATATGACAAAATGAAAGTCAAAACAAGTAATTTAAACACGTCTGATGTCTAAACAGCGTCTGTTTACGTGTGTAACAGGAAGAGCAAGACCCCCCGTCGCCCACCTCTGAAGAAGACATCTAACACCCAGACGGACCCCGTGGGGGTAAGTGACATGAAAGCAGGGCTTGTGAACTGATAGGACGGTGAAGGTGGTCTCTGATTCGGTCTGTGTCGGGCAGGTGTACTGCCGTGTGAGACCACTCGGAGCAGAGGGGGAGGAATGCTGTATTGAAGTTATAAGCAACTCCACAATTCAGCTACACGCACCAGATGGACTCAAAGCCAACAGGAACGGCGAATTCAAAGAGGTCAGAGTCTGTGTTAACAGCAGAACATGTTGTGTGTGGCGTGTGTTTGTACTGCTGTGTATTGAAACTAAGCTTCCTACAGCGTTGACATTTAGAGACGTGTCTGCTGAAATGAACCCCAACTTCTGTTTCAGACACAATACTCTTTCAAAAAAGTGTTTGGAAACAGGCCGACGCAAAGAGAGTTGTTTGAAGATGTTGCCAAGCCTCTGGTGGAAGATCTCATTCACTGTAAAAATGGTATTGGAGATATTTGTTTATACACTTGACTTCTAATATGGCAACACTTATGACAGACTGACCATTGTTTTTTTTCCTCAACAAGGTCTGTTGTTCACCTATGGTGTCACTGGCAGTGGTAAAACGCACACAATGACGGGGTCTCCGGGTCAAGGCGGTCTACTTCCACGCTCACTCGACATGATCTTCAACAGCATCGGCCCCTACCAGGCCAAGCGATATGTGAGCATTTGTCATCAGTCGTGGTATTTGATTGGTTAAAATTCTTCAGCTCTAATGAAGTGTATATATTTACCTCATCAGGTTTTCAAACCCGATGATAAGAATGGCATGGAGGTCCAGAACCAGGTTGATGCTCTCCTGGACCGACAGAAGCGAGACAGTCAGACAACTGTACCGAAGACCCCAAACACAAGGTTATTTCCACTGAAATTAGAGTTACTGAGGTAGAAATTACAGGAATAGTTCACTCAGATGTATTTACCTCTGTCATTGCAAACATGTATGACTTTATTTATCTATGTAACACAATAAAAGATGATATAAGAGGTTTCTCAGTGGTTTTGTGTCCTAACAATGGATGTCACTGCGAGGCACTCTTTGGTTTCCAATGTACTTCCTCTGAAGTCATGACAAGAGGGTGATTTAAAGGATGGGTTTTCGTTTTGGGGTGAACCGCTCCTTTAATACATTGCTTCCAACTGTATTTGCCTTGTGTGTGTTCTGTAGGCGGATAGACCCGGAGTTTGCTGACATGATCAGCCCAGAGGAGGCGTGTAAGGCGGATGGAGTGGACGAGGACTGTAGCTACAGTGTCTTTGTCTCTTACATTGAGATTTACAACAATTACATCTATGATCTGCTGGAAGAGACTCCCTTTGATCCAATAAAGCCCAAGTAAGTTGGTGATTGTGAACTTCAGTGTCTGCCGCCCTGTCTGTTTGTTTATTTTTCATTGTGCAATCTGTTTTTCTTATATATTATTTGTGTTCTGTCTATTTATTTTGTCATCCATCTTTGAAGAGAAGTTCTTTTAAAAGCCATTGCTATTACTTGCCTTTCCAAAATTTGTCCTGTTCGAGTCCATAGTCCATAGGCAAACATCTGTTGTTTGGCCAATCAGTTACTGTTATCTGACGATAATCTCAAAATGGCCGAAAACGAACCATGTGATTTGATTGGCTATATATTGGTCTATTAAGTCCCACTTATTAGAATCATTATTTTGTTTCTTCATTAGGTGGAATGTTGCAGGTACACCTCTGCGAAGCAACACTGAGTTCATGTACGTGACCAGTGCCGTCTATTCAGACATAGGCTGTCATTCTTTCCCTTTGTGTAGCTGTTGTGCGTCTCTTGCCTCTTGCTTTTTGCTTTTAAGGCAGCCTGTGTCTGCTTTGTCTTGGCTGTGTGTCTTGTGCTTTTAGTTGCTGGCATTGGTGTCCGTGTTGTAGCTGTGCTTCATCGCAACATGGCTTTGTTTCTCCTGCTCTGTGGCTACAAAAGTGTTTATGCTGTCATTTGATATTTCAGACCACCGCAATCCAAAATACTGCGCGAGGATCAGAATCACAACATGTATGTGGCCGGGTGCACTGAGGTGGAGGTCAAGTCGACAGAAGAGGCTTTTGAAGTCTTCTGGAGAGGCAAGTTCATACTGCTGCTAATTTTCTGGGATTTCGTGGCATGCTAGTTTTTGTGACGTTTTTGTGTTCTGCACACAGGTCAGAAGAAGCGCAGGATCGCAAACACGCAGTTGAACCGTGAGTCCAGCCGCTCTCATAGTGTGTTTATTATTAAGTTGGCGCAAGCCCCTCTGGATGCCGATGGAGACAATGTGCTTCAGGTCAGTACCAACATGATAGAGTTGATGATGAAGATGATACAAGTTCTTTAACTGATGTATCTCGTTTTAGGACAAGAACCAGGTAAACGTGAGCCAGCTGTGTCTGGTGGATCTGGCTGGCAGCGAGCGCACCAGCAGAACCCGGGCGGAGGGCAGCCGTCTCCGTGAAGCTGGTGAGACACCAGCACAAAGATCTCAAGATTGATTGACGATGTCGCCGTATGTTTCATATGAAGAACACGTGGTTCTTTTGATTTGAACAGGCAACATCAATCAGTCTTTAATGACTCTGCGCACATGTATCGAGGTTCTGAGGGAGAACCAGATGTGTGGAACGAACAAGGTTTGTGGAAGTTCTACGGACCATATGACTCTAAAAACAGTTGATCTAGTTTACATTAAAACTCTCCTCTCTCTCCTCAGATGGTTCCATACAGAGATTCTAAAGTTACTCATCTGTTCAAGAACTACTTTGACGGGGAGGGAAAAGTGAGAATGGTAGTTTGCGTCAATCCAAAAGCAGATGATTATGAGGAGACACTGGTAAGCAACATCAGAAGATGATCCATTTGTAAACAAATTCCACAGATGTTGTGGTTGATCTGGAGTTTTGTGTGAGTAGCTGGTGATGCGATTTGCTGAGATGACCCAGGAGGTGGAAGTGGCCAGACCTGTTGACAGACCCATCTGTGGCTTCACTGCCGGGCGCAGGCAGAAGAACCAGGCCTTTAAAGAGGAGCTGACCCGCCGACTGGAGGAACGGGGTGGTCCTGTGGATGGAGGTGGATGGATGTCTTCTGCATTTCTGACTGTCTTTAATCTTTGCCTGTTTTTGTTTGACTTTCTGATTGTTTGCTTTAGAGTCTCCAACAGCGTTGAGTCAGCTGCTGCAGTCTTTTCCTCCCCTGCCCCCCTGTGAGATCTCTGGTCCTAATGATGATGTCACCCTACCCAGACTCATAGAGGCCTTGGAGAAAAGGCATAAGATTCGCCAGAGGATGATTGAGGAATACAATAAAACTGGTAACATCATGAGTTTAATCAGAAGCTTGTTTTTGCATGCCTGAGATCTGACGTTCTAGCTCCCCTGATTGTCCAGATTGACTTCAGACAGAACCATAAATCAAATCTGTGTCCCTTTCAGCCAACATGCTGAAGTCCATGATTCAGCAGCAGGACGGGAACGTTCTAGCCAAGGAAAACGTTCTTCAGGAGCAGCGCGGCAGACTTGGAGAAAAGGACAAAACCATCCAGAACCAGAAAAACGAGATTGACCGTCTAGAAAAGAAGTCAAAGATGCTGGAGTACAAGGTGCGCACCCTCTCCTTCAGTCAGGAAAAACGTCAAAGAAATTATCTTAACACAAGAAGGGTATAAGATAAATGCGTTGAACGTGGCATCTGATGCATTTCTGTGTGCAGATTGACATCTTGCAGAAAACCACCAACATCTACGAGGAGGACAAGCGATCCCTGCAGCAAGAACTGGAAAGCAGAGAACAGCGGCTGCAGAGGGAAGTGTCCGACAAGAGACGCATGGAAGCGCGCATGCAGGGCATCGTCTCTGATGCCAAGCTGAAGTGGGAGAAGGAGTGTGTGAGTTGCTGCATGCATCCCGCGACACGTCTGATGCCACTTTGGAAAATAATACGAAACATTTTTCACACTGCATAGTGGTTTCGTTTGATTTCAGTTCAGTAAAACATGCGTGTTTGTTTGTCTGCAGGAGAGGAGAGTAAACGCCAAACAGCTGGAGATGCAGAACAAACTCTGGGTGAAGGACGAGAAACTGAAGCAGCTCAAAGCCATCGTGACGGAAGGAAAGTCGGAGAACCGACAGCCGCAGCGGCCTTCCAGAGAAAAGGACAAAGTTCCCCCCAAGAGATCCGCCTCACCGTCACCGGTTCCTGTACGTTTAACTGACATGCGGTTCTAGACTGCTGGAACCCTTGGTTCCACGTTTAACCAGCTACGCGAGCCTGCTTTTGCATGACCTGCTGTGTAGTGTGTGTAACAACCCGACGCACTTTATTTGTCAACGACCTCTTGTTTTTAATGCTGTATGTTTTTATTTTCTGCTGTGTGTTGCATGCAAACCCTGTGTACTAATCTGATATGTCTGCAGTCTTTCTACAATAGCTCTCAGTCTTCTCTCTCTCTCCCCCCTGGAGCCCAAATTTAACTCCCCTCAGATGGGCAGGTCGGGTCCTTCCTCCCCCAGAGCAGCCAGCGTCTCTGTGGCCTCCTGCGTCTCTGAGGGGGAGCAGGGAGTCCTGCAGTCTCGCAGGCAGGGTAGCCAGTCTCCTCCAGACAGTAGGCAGAGAGTTCAGGGCAGGAGAAGAGGCAGGTGCTGGGCCAGAGATTTTGAGACGTCTGCCCAGCAAGCACATGTAGACCCAGAGGAAGCTGATCGCATGGTCAGTGGTGTGTCTTGCTGTAGTCGTAGGTAGACTTGCAACAAGATGCCAAAATATAAAACGGCCACTACCTAAAACTGACCTCAGATCAGTGTCTCGGCTACATCAGATGTTGCTTTCATTGAAGATCTGTGTGTAAAAACTGATGCCTGCTTATCTCGTGTAACTGTTTGACTGCTGTTGTGCACTTTTAGACAAATAAATGGAGTTTTAATCTTCTTTCTTTGTGATTAAAACAACGCTGGAGTGTTACAAAATCAGAAACCATGCAATGGCTTGTAAAAGCTGAATTTTAAAGTCATTAAAACTGAACAGAATAATTTTAGGATTGCTGGGCATGTTGTTTGTGTTCTAACCGCTTGCTGTGTTGAATTCTGCAGATTCATTAACACACTAACCCAACCGCAGACTCTGCTCTGCTTCTCGGTTTGACTGCTTGTGTTTTAATTAAATAGACTGTGCCGCCCGTTCGGCCTCTACACAGACGCTCGCGCTCCGCAGGTGGGGAGAGGTGGGTCGATCACAAACCCACCACTAACGTGGACCTGGACACCGTCATGCAGCCCAGTGTTCCCAACGCCATCAAAGTGTCAGCGCCCAATGAGAAAGTTCTGTCCAAGTGTGACAGGTATGTCCTGACCCATCAGGAAGTGGCATCAGATGGAGAGATTCAGACCAAACTGATAAAGGCAAGTTATCTCTTAATAATCTGTTTGTTTCCTGTAGCTTGGTGGGTAGAACATGATGCTAATAGGTCATGGGTTCGATTAGCAGGAAATGTATGTACTAATACAATTGCAAGATTCTTTAAAGCGGCAATCAGTAACTTTGGTTAACAGTCACAGGTTCAGGCTGGATTTGTTTAACACGATTTCCTTGCATGTCGTTTGAGTGGTCAGGTCTGATTTAGCAGGAAATGTCTGTCTGTAAACRGATGATGTGGCTGTTATTGCATGTCTGGATGTTGTGCAGCGTTTGTCGCTTGTTCTTAAAGCAGTTGTTTAGAATTTAAACATCCATGTTAAGAAAACAACTAGGTGCCAGTTTGTTTCAGAGAAGTTGAGATTGCAGCTTTAAAGTGTAAATCTCTTTCTGTAGGGTGAAGTCTTCAAAACCAGAGGTGGAGGACAGTCTGTGCAGTTCACAGATATTGAAACGTTAAAGCAGGAAAACCCTGTCGCAGCCAGGTAATTTAATTTCAGTGGTAGCCATAGAAATGATGCTTAGCTTGCATTGTTTATGGTCCAATGACCGTCACCCGTTTTGTATTCAGCCGTAAGAGAAGATCGTCGGAAACTGGACCAGCCCCAGCAGGTGAGCGTATGGAGGGAGACTGGACTGATGTAGAGACCCGGGTAAGTTAGTCCTTGCTCACTTTCTGACTAGTTTGGCTAGCCGAACACGCATTCTGAAAAGTCGGCCAAACTTTGTTTCCAGCTGTGTGGGAACTGTAGCTCCTTACATCTGCCCAAGAGTCTCACAATGTAATGCTGGCTTTGTAAATGGAGTTTTTCAATCTATGAATCGGTGCAAACTGCATTTTACCTGACAGGAAATTTCAATTAAAAAAGGGTGATTGTGCAGCAGTTTACAGAAAAAATGCCTGTTTAATGTTAACAGTTAGGGAGAGGATGAAAATGTGTCGCTAAGTTGTTGTAAAAGTGTGTTTGAACACTTGAAGTGTGTAAGAAAAGAAATTAAGATTTTTCCTGCCCTCTGAGATTCACATTAAATGAAAACCAACCACTTTAATTTCCCAAAACGCTTTCCACAGACAGGTAACATTATTTATTAGTTATGTAACTGTTGTGTGTGTGTGTGTGTAGTGCTCTATGGCTGTTGAGATGAAAGCTGGTTCAAACCTGGGGCCAGGATACCAGCACCATGGATATTCAAAGTAAGTTCTTTGTTAACATATTAAAATAGTTTGACTTGTCCTTGGTCAAACTGGTGACCGAAAAATAGAACAACTCTTTACTGTAAAAACTTGTTTCTATTTTGCAGGCGCAGAAAGCCGTAAGATCGTCCTCATTGCCATCACAGACGAGTTCTTTTCTACTGAAGCCTCTCAACACTGTGTGCAATAACAAATTCACTTTATTATATTTAACTTTATGTAAAAGAACATTTTTTATAAATTACACACCAAAGCTGCTTTTAACTGCATTTTAAATTGCTGTATTTGCTGTATTCTGGTGTGTGTGAAAATGGGTCAGAGCGGGTTTAAAAACTTTTGTTTACTTGCTGTCTTTTTAATTATTATTATTATCATTATTATTATTATTATTATACCCTTGTATTGGGTTTTAGGGCTGTCAGGAAAATCTCTTTACATGACATTTTAAAAGTTTAACATATGTAGTCATTCTTGTGACTTGCCACAAGTAGACAGCACCTTGGAAAAACACTTTCCATGTATTTCTCACTTGTTTTGCTGCAGACAAAAACTGTTAATAAACAGCATTTGTTGCTAAACATGTTTATCTTGTGTAGTACTTTCTCTTTTTTATGCAAATTACAATTTAAATGCTTAAAAATAATGCAATACATTGCAGTGCCATAGCAGTTGGTGTCCACAAGGTGGCAGCAAAGTGCTACTTAACGTGAGGTCCGAATCGGTTTAATACACAGACTAAGTTTTAAAATAATTTTAAAATGCACTTTTAAGACACAATAACACATTTTGCTTGTTTTTACAGTCACATTCTTATTCATTTAAACACTAAATATTTCATTTCCATAGTTTGTTATATGAAAACAAACCTTTACACACTTTTGTTGATGTTATGCATAAGTCACAATTTGCTTTATTTTTCCCCAACACAAATTACAAAAGCTCTAGCAAACAGTTTATTATAAACTGTCTCTTCAGCATAATATATATTTGGTTGTGACCATATTCTCAAAAACGGCTGATAGCTCATCGGTTTGGACTGTTGCTGCTGGCCTAACATTTTTCTTTAGGAACTTTGAGGATAAAACCGCCTGGTTGTAATTGTGTTTTTTGTGGTTTATGGTTAGGTCGGGTTAAATCGGTTAGGATTAAAGTGCAAGAGTTTATTGCTTTTTGCTTTAAGCAGCAACAGTTTGTATACTGGTGGAGTGTGTGTGTGTGTGTGTGTGTGTACAGACCTGAGTCTGTAGCCCAGACATTCCACTTAAAATGAGACAAACATTCTCCGAAATATTTTTCCAATATTTCAGCTTGCCTCCTGGACTTATCTGATGATTAAAAAGATTGCTTACAAGGCCCAAACTGCAAATTTAATTTCGAAAGAATTTTGAACGCGCCAGTCTTTCCCCCAGCAACCTAAAAATGAGGTTTGGGTCATTATGTGAAGGTTTTCCTCCTCAGAGAAAGAACGGAGGTTATGTTTTCATAACCCAATCAAACCCTCATTCTGCTGTGTTTAGGGAATCTCAGAGTTATGGCACTGTGGTTTTTCTAATAAAAATGATCAACCTTTAAAGCGATTCGCCCATGAAAAGTACAATCTTTGTGCTCTCGGACGGTAAGGGAATAGATTAGTTTTAGTTGTAAGGGGAGTTTGTGGGCCTCTCTCTCTCTCCATCACAGCTGAAGGCTGATGGTAAATGTCTCATCTTCTCCTCTGACTCTATTTCAATTTGGAGGCACTAGAGAGTGACTAAAATGGAGAGGGTCAAGGGCTCCGAGCGTCGAGCAGACATTAAACTCACTTGCAGGCCATCGAGTGCTGCGTGGTTTGACCGCACACCGTTTGATGAGCCTCTCTACAATATAATCATTTCTCACGCCGAACCGTAGCCCAGTCACAATGTTCTGCTGTGATGAAACTTTGGATTTACTGCATTACAGACACACGTGAGCAGGACTGAAAGATGGGCTTTCAGGGAGCTCATCACTAGAGACACTGTGCTCTCCAAATGATAAAAAACAGCTCAAAAGATCAATCACTTCAACTAGACCAGCTGGAGTGAGAGACGCAATGGCACTCAATAGAAGTTTTACTGTATGGTGAAGCTAGTGGCGTATGCATGCTGTAGATACAAAAACTCATTTAATACATCTTTATATGAACGATAATAGGAATCAATATTAGTGTGGCAAATAGTGCAAATATATAATATTGTTTTATTTGATTAAGAGCTTTTCAAATTGGTTAAATCGATATTCTTTATGTGTGTGTGTGTGTGTGTGTGTGTCCATTTGTATTTTGTTGCACTTGTGGCTTGGAATTCCAATGTAATATTGGACCTAAAATGAATGCAAAAATATGCTTTCATTTTAGGCCCATTAGCAATTCCATATTCTGTGATAAAACAAATTGGATCAAAGCAACAGCTGCTTAGAAAACGAGTCAAACGATGGCTGTTGCATTCGGCTAAGTTTTTTTTAACAAAGAACGGAGAACTTCGTGCTTGAATTCACACTGTTAATGAGCCAGACTGGCTTTTGGAAATAAATGATTTCTGGGTTTATCTGCTATTTGGATGATTAATTCCTGCAGAGTCGTTCTTGTCCTCCGCGAGTCTATCGCTTGGCACAGGAGAGGCGGACGCGCAAAATAATTTGGAGAGGATCCTACTGAGCTTCTCTCTCGCCACTTTTCTCCTCTTGCGCGTTACGTGTGCAGATTTCTCCCTGTTTATTTCATGCATATAAGGAATCAGACTGTTTTTTCTCATGAATCCATTTGAATTTAATACTCGGTTAATCGTGCTTCCGTTTTAGCTGCCATCCCAGATGGAAAATCCTCACCGGGTGACTTTTGTTCCGGTGCGTAACGCAGGTGTTCGGGTCACGTCAGTGTTGCAGGCTGGCCCTGTTTGGCTGATGTCATGTATTATGTACCGGCTCAGGGACCGGGTTGTCAACACTTAGTGTTTGGCTTTGCACACTGGAAACCTTCCTTTAGATGCTGGTCTTTTAGTGGAATTAACTGGAGAGATGTTGTACAGTTCATTTGGGGGGCAGCGGCAACCCACCTAACAGGAACGTATTCAACATTTGTTTGTGAAACGTTTTCTTAACGTTTTATAACAATATAGGTTATTCTTGAGTTGAGTTGCCTTGAATGTTTTAAACATGTTACAGAATAAACATATTTGCATAACAACCTTTAAAATTGGGTGGTTGTGAACGTTTCTGAAACATTCAAAGCAGCATTTATGTTACCGAATGGAAACCTTCTGACAACCTAACATTGTTAGCTGGGAACTCGTGTTCTCTATATCATGATAGCCGCGTCCCCAGAATGGCTGTGAGCTTTGAAGGACATGTTGTGGTTCGTGTCGGCCGAACCACAGAGGCAGCTGCCCTTTAAAGGCCCATATACCTCTCTAGATGTGTCCCGGGTTGCAGTCACTGACATTAAAACTCAATTAGCGGGCGACTGTGTAAATACTGCATGAGCCCAGCGCTTTGCTAATGAAGGCCCAGAGCAGGGATCCCGCTCTCGATATGTCAGGAGCGCGGCTGCATGCGCGCCTGCGTGTCAGTCCAAAGGGAGGTTAAAATGCAGATGAGTGTTGACAGTCGGGTGCAATTGTCATTCAGTGCATTTTGTGCCCTCCCTGGGGTCTCATCTCGCTTTACTGTGGAGTCTCACTCCTCTTTGGCTTCTGCTCGTCTTCATGCATACAAACACGCAGGGCAAATTGAGATACGAGCTGAATTTAAATGCACTGGGTCAGTCTATCGTCCTGCGGCGCTGAAAACGCTGCGGGTCGCATGTGATTATTTACAGCACGTTGCGTATTTTTCTTGTTATGTAACAGAATATGAATGCGACAAGTTTACCTCTTTTGTAATTTAGCTTTTGTCTAATGATTAACAGACTCATAAATATTTTTAATGGAGTTAATGGATGCCAGCCAGACAAATGTTTGCAGCACTTGGAAATATAATTACCTTTCTGAAATAAAACAATGTTAGAATGAATTTCTCGGCCAGAAAGAATGTAATAATCTAGCACCAATGTAAACAAACTCATGGCTGTCTTCCAGCACAAGCAAAATAGGAAATAAGTAGTTTCCACAGAATAAATAAACTTTTATGTGTATCACAAGACGGTGAATGAGCTTTGTTTCTGACAGTGCTTTAACTAACTGCAGCTGTTTTGCTTGGTGAATCGTGGCACATGTGGTCTCACTGTTAGCCGGCTGTGACCTCACAGCGGTGACTGTCTGCCACAACTGATTTCCGTTGACTTGCTTTGCTGTGACCAATGTGAGTCCGTCCCTGAGCTGAACGGTTACATGGGTTGTTGGTTACAGCTTTGGTTTTGTGCAGCTTTGGGAAGCCACATTAACATTAAAAATGGCGGCCAACTATCCATTTGATGAAGTGGCTCACTAGACTGAATGCTACTATCAAACATCTGCAAGGAAACATTCTTATGATGTGATTATATCATTATAAATATTGTGTTTAATGGGTCTAGTAATATCCTGAATATATATCAAAATATGTTTGAAGCTGCATACATGTGAGATCGTTTTATACAGTGTCCCTCTTGTCAAACTGTTGTGATATAATAAAACAATAATTTTATTTTGAAGTTACTGTGGAACTAATAATCTAAGCAGAATTAGTTCCAATCCACTAACACACGTCAGTTTAAATTAGCCGGAAATGTCAGTAGTTGTAAATCCGGCATTTTTACACCATTCACTTCAACACTTCAGTGCTGGCCTGAGGGCAAGGCAGCTGGCCAAACTCTGGAGACCAAGCGGCTGTTTGGTGTCATTTGTGTTTGAGTCCGGCCTGGTCCACACTAATCCCTCTTAGAGCCCCCCTCGCATCACTCTTACTGCCCTCTGCACATGATCAATACACAATACATCAGAGGTTAAGCTGAGGTGGTCGTATTCTTTGAAGCCGTGTGTGTTGATCAGGATTTGCTGAGCTAACATCGTTCAGTGAAGCCACCTTTTGATTGAGTTTGTTTGGCGGCCGTTTCTTCTGTTTGCTGAGGGTCAGGGAAGAATCTAATAAAGTTTTCTCTCCGTTGAAGGCAACACACGACACGGCTAGACATTTTTGGCTACCAGACACATACAGATGCATACAAATTGAATTTAAAACCTCAGGTTTGTCATAATTGTAGCCTTGTATTGTTTTTGTTAGTTTTCTTGGTCTTATCATAAATATTATTCTAGAATGAAAGTATAACAGCTAATAAAACCGTGTGATAAAATGCTAAAATGCATTTAACCTTAGAACTCTTGCGAACTCACAGTTTTTATGGTGTGGTTTAAAGAGTTAAAATTGAATGTTTGCGTTTATAGCCAATTTATAAATCTCAGAAGATCTGGGTGTTGTTGACAAGGCCGATTTGAATTGTTATGCAAGATACAACCTGTCCGGTGGGTGCGTGCGATCTAACATCACCGCTGACAGACATTTAGAATAATTAATTCTAAATATCACAGAGGCAGCCTTGACAACTGAAGTTAAATAACAATCACCTGGGCTGACATGCGGCCGTTTCCGATTATTTCCATGTTTTCCTGCTGTCTGCTCAGATATAAAACTCTGTGAACCAGAGGAAGTCAGAAAATGTCCTCAAAGGTCAATTTAATGAAGAACCGTTGATTGATAAGATAACCGTCCAATTCACATGCAAATCTTGTGTTGCACTGAAGTGCGTCCCCAGCTAACGCTAGCTAGCGTTCTTATAGAGTTATCAAAATGTTCTTTCAGTAACACTGATTGAACGTTTTTGTATGTTCTAATAAAAAGCAATAACGTTAATACAATGTCCAAAAACAAGTTTTGAACATTCCTACAACATTATTCAAATGAACCTTTTTGTCACACACACACACACAC
>JBAJNP010011296.1:0-15017 GCA_036877545.1 Yasuhikotakia modesta
ATATGCAATAAACATTACACAGTAGTACCGTAATTGTATGGTATGCATGTTTAATTCAGTGAGCTATGTGTCACAAAAACACTTTTAATTTCATTCTTAAAATGTCTTTAAGGTACGGCAAACAACTTCAGAGAAGTTAGCAGGCTAGCTTTGAAAGCATAAGACCCTCATAGATAGTTTCACAGACAGTCGTTACATTCAGACACCAAACAATGACTGGACATCATTTAATGGTCCTAAATAAATAAACATATTTAGACTGTTTAGCTATTGGCTAACTGCCAGTATTTTATATCTATATCAGTCTTTAATGTAAGTAAACTGTAGATAAGGAACAGTGCTGCAGTATGAGCCCTTATCTCTGGTGTGTAGGTTGTACCGCGGGACGCTGGTTCACCAGGTTGTTGCAGAGCTGAAGAGAGGCATCACACCCGAGTCTCTGCTGCTGAGGGACTCCAGCGCTCAGCAGCTGTTCCAGCAGTTGAGAAAAGCAGTTCTGAGCCTGATGGATGAAGATGTGATCCGGGGAATCAGAACCGGGTATGAGCACAGAACTGACAGGAAAACACAGACAAACAACAGAAGCAAGAATGAGTCTGATGATCTGAGCAGTTTGTTTGAACATCTGATGTATGAAGATATTGAGGATTATGATGAAGATTTAATCAGTGGAAACAGGAAAAAGACTAAAGATGAAACATCAGACAAGTTTGAATGTTCCTACAACGTTCGCACCAGACACAAGGTCAAAGCTCGTACCTCTGATCACCCCTCCAAAAAATCTGAGAGGAGATGCTTTGAGTAAATCTCACCAATGTCAGCATCATTAACAGTTTAAAACCCTTCATGAATGTGTCGCACAAAAACACTTACTGGAAATTAGGAAAACGGGTTTGGAAATAAGGAAAAGCTGATACGAAAATATTAGCTTGAGATGTACATTATCAGTTTTTTAACATAGTGTGAGAAAATCACTAACCTTCCTCTCCTGTCCACCTCTCTCTCTCTCTCTCTCTCTCTCTCACACACACACACACACGTATGATGTATTATTTATAATAAAGTGTTAATATGTGCTGTTAAGCGATTTCGACTGAGATTAAATCATTCTGTTAATCCAATAAGATAATCATGTAACACAGGCTGGGGACGGTGACATTTATCCTACATATGATCAGATCATTCAGATGAAGCGTTTATAAAAGACAGTGATTTAAAATCATGCATTTATATATAACAGAATAAAGTTGACAACATCAAACACAATGTTTTAAACTTGTAAAAATTTATTTGTACAGTTGTGTTCTGAAACAGCACAGGAGATCTGTGCAAACACAATAAATTAAACACAATCTTAAAACATCACCTGCGACCCTTCATTTAGTTTAAATGATACTGTTAAATACATCAGTGCGGTGCTGCTCTGGCGTTTAAACCAGTGCTGTAAAACTCTTATACTGACTCATTCACATTAACAGTCTGGCCATGAGAACCCAAAACCTTTAATACACAGAGAAATATACTCACATACTGCAGGAGAGAGAGATTTACCTCAGCAACAGGTCAGCAGTCCCATCGGGAACACAACAGCACTGCTTGGGATGAACGTTAGTCAAACAACTCGTATTCCAACGTTTGAACGTTAAAAAAACTACATTTTTAAATCTTACAGGTATTTAGGAACTGGAAACTTCAGGAACTGGAAAAAGTCTTCAGTGTTTAAACGTGAGGAAGAACGAGTGAAACTGCTGCTAATACAGAAACGGATCACGTCTCAGCAGGTCAAATATAAGACAGAAATTATAGCGCATGTACCTTAATAATAAGAAACAGCAACCTGTGATCTCCCACTAACACGTAACTGTTCAAAAACAGATTGTGAGAGACCTATTTCTGTAGTTATAAACTGAATATGGCATTATAAAATATGGCATCAACGCATATTCAATGGTTTGTGGCTGTGTAGCGCCTCAGGTATGTTTAATTCACACGAGTCTCGTTTTGACCCAAAACACATGATTTTAGTAGGTCTGTTCCACCAGTAGAACATCGCTCGCGTTTGAAGAGAACCTTACAGTGCAAAAAATAAAGCAGAATTTACAATCTGGAACGTGGAAAGACATTATTCTCACTGATCCACAAACCTCTAGGCAGAAACGCTAAAAGAAAGAACATTTCTAAAAAAACATTTTAATAACATTATTAACCTTTAAAATGGTTTTACACCCTTCAATCATCAAATCAAGACAGCTGCTGTGTCAACAGATACAGTATCTTATAAAGTTGGTCTAGATGCTATGTGTAGTAGTACAGTCCCACAGCAGCCCACCACAGCGTCTCCATGGGTCGAGAGCCTCCATCCAGAACCAGCTCCATTGGGTCCTGGTCTTGATCTTACAGAAGAACCGGACCGCTCGCTCCGACATGTTCTGGTTGAAACCGCCCTGGACAACATTCCAAACCCCGCCCAACATCTTCCACCGAAGACACAACATGCGTCATACGTCAAAAAACTCATCAGTGCGGGTCGGTTTCTCCTCACGCCTGAGTCTCTCTAACTTCTTTATCAGCTCAGACACCACACACACGGAGGACGTGAGGCACACCAGGAACAGCAGATCTGCAGGGAGATAGTAACTAAGTTACACAAACCAGCTCATTACTCTCAGTCAGATCTGATGTTTGTCTTGCAGCAGTTTTAAGAGCTGATTTCTGATAAAATACCTGAGATGCTGAGGCTCTCGGTCTGAAAGACCTTTTGTAACGGAGGGAAGTAGATGACCAGCAGTTGACCCATGATGGAGCCCAGAACAGCGTAACAGAACATCCTGTTACTGCACAGGCCCATCTCATGCACCATCCGTGTCTGCAGGGAAGAAACGGACCTGGTGAATCACTGAACACAGGAAGATCCTCGTGCTTACAGCAGGGGGCAGCGTTTAAACCCCGCAGACCCCAAACTCTCAGTGACCCTAACAGAGAAACCCAGCGTGTTTGTGCTTCACACCTGCGATCGAGAACTGAGGGCGTTGAACATGTCGAAGAACACGAAGCAGGTGAAGGTCATGGTGGTGTCTCGCGGCGTGATCTCATTGTCACGCAACTGTAACCAAATCAAACTTCATCACAACAAAACATTTCAGTGTAAAGTCTGACTAACAGAGAACTCTGATCATTTAAATGCTAACAGTTTCTTGAGCGGAAACAGAGCAAAAATCTAGAACTCGCTTTTGTGCTTCTCAAACGCAATTACTTGCTCACATTTAATGCATTTTATTATCAATTTTATTGAATTTGATTCTAACAATGTTACAATAACGTTTCAATGCTTGAAAAAGTGCAACATCATTTCTGTATTCATTCTCAAACACACAGAAGTCACAGTTAATACACAAACACACAGAGCAGACACACAGTTAATACACACACATTTCTCATGATGTCATTTATCTTAAGATGTGATTTGAAACACAATGATGTTCTGACCTCCCTCCAGAACACAAACAGTGTCCCGCACACGATGATGAAGGACGACACCAGAACCTTCACTATCAGGCTGCGGGTGATGATGCTGTCTCGCACGTTCCGCGGGGGTTTCCTGATCACATCCCGGTCCACGGGTTCCACGCCCAAGCTAGGAGAACCGCCAGACTTTACTGTTATTCTGACCAGCATAATGTTACCGTGTCTGTGATGGACCTGTCTTACCTCTGAGCCGGCGGCCCGTCCATGATGATGTTGATCCACAGGATTTGCATGGCGTTCAGAGGGTTCGGGAAGTTCATGAGCGTTGCCAGGGAGATGAGCGTGAGGGCAGCGATGCTCCTAAAAACATCCAGTTTAGACAAATGTTTAACCTCTAGCAAACGTCTAGACAATTGTAGTAGAAAAACAGTGACTGATCAGATGCGAGGAAACGTGGACTCACGTGCTCAGCTGGAACCGCACAAAGTTCTTGATGTTGTTATAAATGCCTTTCCCTTCTTCGATAGCAGACCTGCAGTAAAACCGCATCAGACACCAGCTCAACAGTCTGATTCTAAAACAATAGATGAAACTCTTCTCACATGATTGTCTGGAAATCGTCGTCCACCAGAATCATGTCTGCCGCTTCTTTGCAGACGTCAGTGCCGGTCTGACCCATCGCCACGCCGATGTCTGCGGCCTTCAGAGCCACCGCATCATTCACCCCGTCTCCTGTCATGGCCACAACCGCGCCGAGGTTCTGTAAAGACTGAGGGCAGGAACAACACGTTTATGAGTCTGCAGTAATAGGTAGACACAAGCATAAACGAGCAGTTTAACAGGTTGTGAAACTGTGTCCTCACCTTAACTATCTTTAACTTGTGTCTCGGACTGGCTCTGTAAAATACTGCAATCTGTGAAGATAATACACATAAATTAACATCTCATCATTTCATGGCTCAACTCTCTTCAGCTGCACATAATACATCAAATGTATGTTCAACATGCAACTGTAAGACTTATGTGGGCCACAGACATAAGACTCTACCAAACACCCGTCCATGACCCAACTGAGAGCCTTTTGGACCATTGAACTGAGCAGAACTAGAAGCGTTTCTGTACCCTGGGCACTATCTGGGACAGCTGCAGCAGGTCCATACGGTCCACTTCATCTCCAGACAGCGAGCGAGAACCTTTGGCGTAGAGACCCAGTCGACTCGCTGTGTGGAGGGATGTAAAAGTGAGAGGAAGTCAGAGTGTGAGGTTTACTAAACAAGCAGCAGGACGGACCCCACAGCTGAGTGTCGTACCGATTGACATGGCAGTTTCCTGAGAGTCCCCGGTGATCATCTTCACAGCCACACCAGAGCTGATGAGCGTTGCCACGGCGTCCTTCACTCCGGCTCTGGGAGGGTCGATGATGCCCACCAGCCCCAGGAAAGTAAGAGAACCCATCTCAGATCCAGACGCGAATGCCAGCACTGGTGAGGAAGAACAACAGCATCAGCCGCTGTGAGAACGAACGCTGTCCTTCACAAACGTCTAACAGAGGAAGATGAGACGGTTTAATTCAGGAGCAACAACAGCTCATTACAGCGTGCGTGTCCTGATGGTATTTAAGTTACGAGTGATGACATCACAGCAGACTCAGTCTGAAAAGGTTAAAGAGCTGAGGTAACCAGAGATCAGTCACAGGTGTGCTCCGGTACCTCTGAGACCAGCACTGCCCATGTAGCTCTTCTGCTGCTGGTAGAGTTCTCTCTGCTGATTGGTCAAAGGCAGAGCGACGCCTTTACTGTTGTAGGATGTGCAGAAGCGAATGATCTGCTCGTAGGCGCCCTTCACGAAAAACACTGCCGGCTTGTCCTTTAAAACAGACACAGAGGAGAGATATAATTAGTCTCACACAGCTGGGCCTAACATAACATAACAGTTTTAACACATAAACGGTCAGTGAATCACAAATAAACACCAGTGAGCTATATAATGGTAGCTATGCTGTGCATGAATTTAATTCAAACCAATTCCATTTAAATGTATTTACATAGTTTTTCATAATTTTGTGTTTTGGCAAAGCAGCTTCACAGAAACAAATTTTAGAACAAGTAGGTGAGACATTAAAATGTGGACAAAAGAAAAACATGAGAATTTAAAATAAACAGAATACAGGGTGTTATATAAACACACAATACAGCAGAGTGTGTTGTGTTGTGTTGAAGGCAGAACATTAAATTCTACTTCTTAATAAAATCCTCTGATGAACGAAGGCATGTGAGATGTTTGCTGACCTGCTGAGTGCGATGAACCACACGCACAGCCATCCACTTCTGCTCCGAGGAGAAGGGAATTTCTTCCAGCCGCACAAACTCCTTCTGTAGAGTCTCCAGTCCCATCTGCACACAACAGCAAACAAATACATGTGTGTCTCTCAAAATAAACACTCGCCTCAACAGATCCATCTGAAATCAGGACACATCAAATATAATTCCAGTCAAATCACCGTATAATTCACAACTTCAGAAAAGCTGAAGAAAGCTTCCTGTCTCTCATTATCAAAGATCTGAGCTGGTGAAACAACAGCAGACACCGCAAAGGCACAGAGGTACGTAATCCTGGTTAACACAATAACTTACAGCACATATGTGGTTTTGCACATATAATCAGATCTTCTTTGAAACATCTACACATCTTGTGTTTTTGGTCTCTAAGTCTGCGTGAGATTTCTTTTTGATTGCTGATTGGTTGAAAGTAAATTGGTTAAAACCCCATAAACGTCCTTGTGGTGACAACAACCAGACATTAACACAACCGGACCCTGGAGGGTGATGCTGTTGCCATAGTAACCTGTTCTATGGGGTGTGAACGCGTGTCTGCTCATCTTAATTAGCACGGGCGAGAGGAGACGATTCAGACAGTCTGGGTTTGCCAGAATGAGGTGACAGAGAGTGTCAGACTAAATCCATTATTTCAGCGGCTCCACAGAGTCTGCTAGGGTCACCATTCCAGATTTGCATGCAGAATAACAAAGAGCAGTAAATAACAGCCGGCCACGCAGAACCGTACCAACACAGCAGTTATTACCTTCATAGCGAGGGCGATGAGGGCACCTTCTGTGGGGCGTCCCATCAGCGTGTTGTTTCTGATCACCGCATCGTTGCACACGCAGCCAGCCTGCAGAGGTTAACACCACACAAAACATGTCACTCCAGATATACTAGTGTGGCTGCGAGCGTGCCGTTCTCTGCTCAAGTCCTCACCTCCACGATCTTGCTGATGGACGTGTTGGAGAAGCCGTGCACCACCTCCCCGCCCAGCAGAACCTCACCGCCGTTATTGTACCCGACGCCGGTCACCTGCAAACAAACACAAACTGAACGGGTTCCACACGAAACAGTGACACGTTTTACTCCTGCGGTCCACATTCAGTGTCACTCAGGATATTTAATGCTGAAATCTGTAACTTTTATTGATTAAATTACTGAGCAAGTTAATAACATATCAGTGTTTAAAACAGTCTCATGATCTTACCTTCAACATACACACAAAAATACGTAAAGTAGCCTTCAATTTTAGTTTTAAACCAAGATGCCACCAGAGAAACAAAAACTGTTTGGAAGTTTTATTAGTGTGGGTCAGAAGATGAATTAATTTCAGGAAAATGAACTTAGGACTGTGTTGATATTCTAAGAAACTCTCCTGTCTCTCTGACTAGCAGAAGGCTGAAAGTACAGCAGCAGACACACAGATCTGATGTTAGCAGACACATAGACTGATGTTAGCAGACACACAGATCTGATGTTAGCAGACACACAGATCTGATGTATACCTGCAGCTATTAGCTGTTAATTGGGATGGCCTCAGGATTAATAACATATTAAGATATGTGTTATATTTTATAAAGAGAGGGAATGATGGTGTGCTGAAACTGGGATATATGTGTGAGGATCACATGACCCTCACCTCAGCGTGCAGCCCGTCGGAGGTGAACAGATGTGTGACTGTCATCTCGTTTTTGGTCAGAGTTCCTGTCTTATCCGAACAAATGACATTGCAGCAACCTGAGCAGAAGAGGGCGAAGCTTCAGATTACCACACATAACTAATCAACTCTGTTTCTCATGCAAATGAACAGAGAGCCAGTAATAACAAGGACACAACATTGCTCTCTACGAATGCTTTCGAAGGTAAACAAATAAATGAATATTTTATCTTTTACACAAACATGTTTCTACATGCCTCACAGCTCCATTCTTTTAGATAAAACCGGTTAGAATTGTCAAGTAAATATAATCATTTTTACATTTTTATCTTTATAATTTTATATTAGTTTTAAATCTTTTTTTAACTAGGCAAGTCCAAGTTCTCAGGATATTTTCATAAACAAATGTAAACAGAAGTAAGACATGCATATGGATTTGGATAAACATGAAAATGAAATTGTGTGCAAACCATTCATGTAAATCTACTCTACTCTACTCTGTTATATTAGCACTTGTCAGAAGTGTTTTCATTGAGTAGAGAGACATTAATGTTTCTAACCAAAGCAATGAAGCTTCTCTGCTGTAAAATGTTTCTCAAACCTGTGAGATCATTGGATTAATGTGTTCAGCATAATATTAGTGCTCAGTTCAGTGCGATGACGGCGGGTCATTTGACTGCAGGGTGACTGAATCTCACATGATCATCGCTTACGTAATGCCACTAATGGAAAGAAGCACTAATGTGATTTTTGGTTCTGCTGTGAGCGGAGGAACAGGAAGGAAGTGCACAGGGTCTCTTTTAGTTCACTTTGCTGTAACATTAATCTAGTTTCAAAGTGGATCACAGATCATTTAGAGTCTAAGTCTTGAATTTACTTAAGTGGTGTGAAGTAGAAAATAGTGGTTTGTTTTTTTGAGAACTGATTTTATTTCCATGATGACTTTAAAGTGTTGCTTAGTACTGATCACTTTGCTTGAGAAAATTCTTCCCACTGTTTTCCAGTCCAGAGTTGGATCAGACCGGTTGAGAAGGACTGGTTAACTCAACACAACATAAGACGTGGCGGTGAGAACGGGTCGCACCCAGCGTCTCCACTATCGGCAGCTTCTTGACGATGGCGCGTTTCTTCACCATCCTCATCACACCCAGCGCTAGAGTGACTGTCACCACGATGGGAAGACCTTCTGGGATAGCTGCCACCGCCAGACTGAGCAGAAACCAGAGAGACACGCTTCAATATCAGACACATGTACGTCATGAAGAACATCTGACCGTGTGATGGATGGATGGAGACATACCTCACGCCTATCGTGAACATGTCTAGAATGTACTTTCCCTGAAGCCATCCCACCATCATGATCACACCTGAACATTGTGTTAATGACAGAACATCAGAGCACTGTAACCAGATAACACACATCACTAACAATCTGAACAAGATCCGTACCGATAATCCCGAAGGAATAGAGCGAGAGCTGCTTCCCCAACAGATCCATGCTTTTCTGTAAGGGGGTCTTTGGAGCCTGTTTCAGGAAAACAAGTGTTCAGATTTGAGACAAATCAAACCTGGACATCAGTGTGTTGATTGTTTACCTCCTCCGCCTGCATCATCTTAAACACCTCCCCAAACTCAGAGCTTTCTCCAGTACCAATGACAATCCCCTGCAGCATAAACACACCATTAGTAATGCGTCAGTATTTCTGTAACCCAGGAATGAATGATACAGCAGTACCTTGGCCTTTCCGCAGCGCACCAGTGTTCCCATGAAGGCGATGTTACTGCGGGATGTGATGTCACCATTGGTGGCAGCCGGCTGGGGGGCGGATGTCTTGGTGCTGGGGGTGGTCTCGCCCGTCAGACTGGACTCATCAACCGACAGATCCACCGCCTGCGGGGCACAGAGGGGTCAGCTTCATTAACGGGTCATCAGAACCATCAGAACTATTTCTAGATGTGCCACATGCACCAAGTGAAATCTGTATCTAGCTACATAAATGATAAAACAGCTTTATTGTGTTCTACACAATAGTGTTCTAGAGAATTAACATCTTTCATGCGTGTCTGTATTTGTTCAGACCTCAAAGAGCCGCAGGTCGGCCGGGACTCTCTCTCCCACAGACAGACAGACGGTGTCTCCAGGGACAAGCTCTCGTGCTAGGAGGTGTTCCAAACGCCCCTCTCGAATGCTGGAAGACATCGTGACAGACGGATGGAAAGGCTGAGTGCTGATTAGTTGAAAGCAGGCCAGTGGAGCAGTGTGAACAGACGGACCTTAAAATTCATGACCGCTGGACGGGTCAGGTCAAATACGTTTGAGAACGTGCCACTAACAGGCAACATTTTATTTGAGAGACGGAGATCAATAGATGTAAAGAGAATATAATAGTATTTAGCATCAGTGTATGAAACAGAGTCACTGATTTAAAGACATGAGAGTTTATGCTTTAGGAACAATGTGAGGTTTTTATGAAATGAACACCAATATGATAAAGGAAATCTAACAACAATAAACATTTTAGCACATTCATAAAACAAAAACAATTTCAAGCATTTCAAGCATGCTTGTTCAAGCATTTTTACCTTGAACAAGCAATAGCATTTAACTTCAGCTACAGACATAAGAAGCAGTGATGGGTTTAATAACACAGTCACGCTGCTCTCCAACTGATCCCTGATCAGACACACTGAGATAAACGTCAGAAAAGCTCACCAGTGACATTCTGGGGGCACAAGTTTTCCCAGTTCCTCCAGAGACTTTTCTGAGCGGTACTCCTGAGATAAAGCAGAAGATAGCAGGACGGATAATCAGCATATACTGCAGGTATAAAGTTAGTTATCTAGCAGAACCACTGCTAACAGGTAAACATAACAGCGTTAACTATGAATGTGTCCAGACTGTGTTTCGATCGTTCATTTTTAAACCACAGTCTCTGTCAGACTATAATCTACATCTATGCAGGAGTGACATCATCAGTGATGCCATCAGTTACATCATCAGCTGATCTTACCTGTACAAAGGCAACCGTAACGACAATAATAATGGCCTGTGAATAGAATGATAAAAAACATAAGAGCTCTAAATCAAAGAAGAACGTCAAAAATATGAGAACACAGATCAACGGGAGGTTCTTACCACAGTGATGCTGACGGCATCATCAAACTGCCGCATCAACACGCTGATGACAGCGGAGGCCAGCAGCAGCAAGATGAGCGGATCCTTAAACTACGGGAGAAGAGACAAACGCAGAGAAGTTGTTGAAGGGGTGGGCTGACTAATCAATGCTATGTGTGCATGAGAGGAACACATATAGATTTCTCAGTCTGCTCTCAGATGTCACGTGTTGTTCTTCTACAGACAGCAGAGTCAACATGATTACATCGGCCTACAGACCAGTCACAGACACTCTATACAGAATGATTATGATGTGCAATGCAGCACAAAACAAGGAATATATATAAATATTTAGTGAAATATAAAAATATTGATATTTTCTGTATGATACATAACATAAAACATAACATGGCACATATATGGGCTGTTGGTCTCTTGAAAACTCTGCTTCCTAGATCTACAAACAGGCAGTTAATTTAGTCATTAAAACACAAATGGATTATCACTAACTCAGTTAAATCAGCACTTATTTCAGGGACACCGCAAATGGATAATAAGACTCTGATGTGGAGCTAAAAACAGGCTGAGAGTTACTGTCTCTGATTGGCCACATACAGAGAGATGCTGTGATCTACGGCAGGATTGGACACCTGCCGTCGGCGCATCTGCGCCACCGACAATTAAGATGCAATCACCTCCTTTTTTGTGTGAGCAGCACAGCAGATTTTGAAAGCAAATAGTGGCTGCAAAATAACAGGCAGGTTACACTTAAAACAGCACAACAAACAGGTTTTGACTGTCTGCAGAGAGCGTTTGACATGTTTACACCGGGGTGCTGAGGTTAAAAATACTGCTAACAGTTTGAAAAAAGCCAGAAGGATGAAACAAACGAGATTAAATTTCAGTTGGTGGCCGCGTCTGACAGAAAGAAGAAAACCTCTGCGTTTGTGAAGCTGTGGGGGGGGGCTGACTGCCAGACACAAAAAGAGGACAAGAAAAAAGACAAAACAGTCAGAAAGAGAGAAAGAGAGGTCGATACATCCAAAAGCGTAATGAGGGATTACACATCTTAACATGAAGCTCTGAGCAGCAGTGATTCCTGCGACAGCCGCATTCACACTGAACACTTTCTGAACACACACACAACACACACACCGGTGAAACGAGACAGACATGGATTATGGCTAATTCTACTTAAATTCATCCAGATTAAACCATGTTGAGACATTTAGTGTACTAATTACTTAGCTAGATAATTAATTAGTTAAAAAGCAGACAGTCATGGCCTGTTAAATAAGGACTAACCAGCTAAAGTTTCAGAGCACAGGGATGTAATCTATCGCACACTGCAGGGAGTGAATACAGTACAATCACCCGTCAGATAAAAACACACCAACATGTGCTGAAACCATTAAAACACAAACTTCATTTGTTTTGTCTTATGCATTTATATCATTGAAATGATGTTAGTCTTTTTGTGGAGTGCTGGTGGTGTTGTGTGTGTTGTAATGTGTGTGTGTGTGTTGTAATGTTGTGTGTGTGTTTTGTAATGCTGTGTGTGTTGTAATGTTGTGTGTGTGTTTTTGTAATGCTGTGTGTGTGTGCTGTAATGTGTGTGTGTGTGTGTGTGATATAAAGTTGTGTGTGTGGTATAAAGTTGTGTGTGTTGTAATGTGTGTGTGTGTGGTGTAAAGTTGTGTGTGTTGTAATGCTGTGTGTGTGTTGTAATGCTGTGTATGGGTGTGCTGTAATGTGTGTGTGTGCTGTAATATGTGTGTGTGTGTGTGTGCTGTAATGTGTGTGTTTGTGTGCTGTAATGTGTGTGTGTGTTGTAATGCTGTGTATGGGTGTGCTGTAATGTGTGTGTGTGCTGTAATATGTGTGTGTGTGCTGTAATGTGTGTGTGTGTTGGTGATGTTTGTACCTGAGAGATGTATTTTTTCCAGAGTGGCTCATCTTCGCTGATGTCAAACTCGTTCCACCCGTGGTACGCCCGTCGTCGTGATACCTCCCCCTGGGTGAGGCCACGCTGCAGGTCAGCCTTACAGAGACGGAATAAGACCTCATCACATGCGTAACCATGACAACTGACATTAACCGCTAACAACTGAGATTGCAGAATCCATGGAAACGTCTAATAAAGGCCGTTTCCTGAAACCTATAACAGCCACCATTTCTGTTTCCTGTGAGAAGAAATACAGACCTTCAGATCCAGGAACTATGTCATGAAAAACAGAAGGGCACAAAAACTCTATCGCAGCACCTTCAGACCTGCTGTCTGGGCAATATTAGAAACACGGGTCAAAATGTTGTAAAACCAAATCTACAACACACTGAAAAAACAATCTTTCTCTCCTTCCCCAAAACATGACCACTTCTGTTCCCCAAGCAGTGAGAAACGTGTGTTTGTTTTCTATGAAAACAAAAGTGAGGTGAGGTGAGCTGAGATCTGATAACTGTGTCAGTGGGGTGATGGAGAACACACACATCAGGCTGTATGCTGAGAGACTATCACAACAGACACACACACACACACACACACACATCAGGCTGTATGCTTAGTGACTATCACAACAGACACACACACACATCACAACAGACACACATCACAACAGACACACATGCGGTACCTGCAGCGCACAGGCGACCTCGTTCACAGGCAGTTCACTGGCTCGTTTCGATGTCAGAACTGGAACCATGGTCTCATCTTCACAGTAGTGTTGACACTCAGCAAGCTGGAGAAATGAATGAACAGAAGTTTTTCATTCATTCATCATATTCAAATTAAACATCAAAGATAATGAATCTAATGAATCTCCAAACAACATCCCAGGAGAAACTTTGACCCTGTGATGCTGACAGCAAACACACGAGAACTGCATGAGAGCGTTTATCTAACACACACTGCAGAACTATAGCTGTGTGTCAGTGAGACGACAGTCACTGAACTCATCAGATCAACTGATATCAGACCAGCATTAAAGCACAACAACGTTAAAGCAACGCTTCTTAAGGCCATGAGCATCGCGTTCAGACAACATTAAGAACAGCAGATATCTTCTCCAACTTCTCACAGACTCAAACAAACTCCACAGATTCTCCACATGTTTGTTTTGCGAGTCCAATCGTGCTCTTTAAACGAGTCAAACAAATTAAAGGTAAATCTCTAATGAAGACCTTCCTTTACAGAAGAACGCTCCAGTAAACAAACTAGGTTACTATGAAAACAAACAACACAATACAAAAAACACCACAGATGGTTGTTTACATTTTTGTGTCTTTTGCACCATGCAAATCTAAACAAAATCATGCTGCGACTGCATTACTGGACATCATCACAGAAATTAAACTGAACAGACACACAATATGTTCAGCATCTCAGATTTAACCCACACAGTTTAAACTCTCAGAATCTCGGTTACCCTCAGGTGGACGCGATTGGTCCAGTGACGGCCTACGAGAGAGAGAGAGACAGCACACATAAGCATGAGGACGGGTCTCTCGCTCACACACACTGCTGTAAAGCTACAGTGTCTGACTGAAGACTGAGCAGGTCTCAGAACAGCAGAATCCCTTAATTAAAAGTGGCAAGAGATTAAACCCGGATCAGCCGTCTCGGGTCTCAGGCCCGGCTCACAGCGAGCTTCTTACAGAACCATTGAATAAACTTCACTCTCTCATACAGTAAATGTTTAGCTGTTTGTGTCATACAGTTAACAGCTGTGAATGACGCAGAAGTACGTTTATCTGATAAAACTAACACAACAGACACAGTTTTAATGCAGACGACTACACAAATCACACAGATTTTACAGACAGAAAACAGATTATCATCTGAGCTTTTAAATCTTATTGTGCTTGTATTCAGCCTAAACATGTTTGTGTTTGAAAAGCAAGCCATTATGAAGACAAGGGTAAAACTATCTCTGTCAACACCTGTCCTTTAACAGCCTGTATCTGACATAAAACTGCATTATCTGTTATTTGATACGATGTTTAAATAGCAACTATATGTGAGTTCCTGAGAGATGTGAGCAAGTATCTAAAATAAAGAAATAAATGAAGCTTTAATTGTTTTCATTTCTCCTGGGTTCATTATCTGGGTCTCAATTACAAACGGGCCTGGTTCTCGTTCTGATAGAACTGGGCCAAGCGCAGGCTGGGGTTATACAGACCCAGAGTCTCAGCACTCATCTAACAGATTCACTCTCCCATCGGCCTTTAAACATGTCAGCTAAGCTAACAAGACTCTGTATGTGGTATCAATAAATGCTCTGTTTCCAGTTCACCTGCAATTCCCCCTCACCTCTCACATATGACCCGATTACGGCCCACTTTACATTCACGCACTCATTTAACTCAAGCATTATGCAAAACAAACACAAATAAGCTCTAAAGGAACATCTCTGACTGGTCAGATCTGGCGTTTTTGAATTCCTCTTTGGCTATGAAAATAATC
>JBAJNP010011297.1:0-15011 GCA_036877545.1 Yasuhikotakia modesta
GTTTGTGTGTGTGTGTGTATGTATGTGTGTGTATGTGTGTGTATGTGTGTGTATGTGTGTGTGTATGTGTGTGTGTATGTATGTATGTGTTTGTGTATGTGTGTGTATGTGTGTGTGCTTTGATAGACTGGTAAATCCTCGACAGCTGTCTGTGCCCAATGCTTTGTTAGAAAATGAGGGGATATCACTGATCCAAATTAACCTTGGTCACTGAACTCCCCCGTGTAAAGCTGTCTGCATTCAGAGCACTCACTGCTTAAGGGTAGCAGTGTGAACGAGGCCATTGTCCTATTTTATACATCTGTGAGACGAACAACAGGATGAGAAATGTAAAGATGTTGGTTTCTGCAAATGCAGATCACATTTTTGCAGAATAAAACTTGCACCTTTCGGTTAAACACTGGTTTTGCTTGTCATATTGTTTGGCTGGTTTCCCCCATTTTAACTTGCATGGCTTGACAGTGATTTATGCATTATGCATGGAGATTGAAGGATGTCGCATGAGTTGCGTCACTTTTGTCGCCGTGCCCATCCTGTTAATTTTTTTTTGTTTAGGTTGGTGTCAAACATTTTTATGTTTGACATTAAACTAGTTAGTGCTGAAGGGCAAACGAGTAAAAAACAGTCAGTGAGGTCATACCAGCAACTGCCTGAATAAACCATTTTATATTGTTTTTATTCTAGTCAAGTTTTGCGGACACAGAAGCAATGAATAAAAGCAAGGCTTGTGTGTTACTGTTATATATATAAATTCAAAAACATATCAAATAAAAACAGCAGCTTATGAAAGCTCAGAAAGAAAAGTAAGTAGCATTTAAGTCTAACGTCTCAAAAAGAAGAAAACAGTTGAAATCTCGTGTGTATCAGAAGTGTGGCTGCCGGTCAGATAAACAGATTTAAATAAGACAGCTGGATTGAAATGGATTCTGTAGCCAATATAATCAGATATGGATAAAAAATGTATACTGAAATGTTCTATATTACTGACCCACTGGCAAATCTATGTCCAGTATGAGACAGCTGAGATCTTCTGAGATGTATGTGGAGAGAACGTGGAGACGTATGTGAGATTTTTGTGAAATGGAGAAGACAAAGTTTTCTCTACATTTAAATGACGCTGATAAGATTGATGCATGTGAACCTAAACACACATGCACATGTTTGTTAGTTTCTTCACTCTCTGGTGAAAGAACAGCATTTATCTCAAAGTGAAGCGCCACAGTTAGAAGGTCTAAAAACCTGCTGAAGACTTCTGTCCACTCTAATACATCTCAATTAATTCATCACTCACTGAAAGAAACGCCAAAAAAAGTTGCTTCTCAAAGTCATCCAGGGACGTTCTCATCTTCTCAGCATCAGGAGATCTCAGGCACTGACACCTGCTCCGTATGACGCTGGCAGATGTGTGCAGTAATTAAACTGCCAGAGGTTTCTTCATGTTTCTCCCTGGAGATGCGTGTGATTGTGTGAACACAATGAGAATGCATACGGCTTCTTGGCTAACAGAGAACGTTCTCTGAGTGAGGGACAACGTTCTCTAAAAGTTCTCTCAAAGTTCTCTCAAAGTTCCCTCAAAGTTCCCTCAAAGTTAACAAGAACACTGGGGTTTCCCTAATATAGCATTTTTTACATCACATCACATATTTAAACATGATGGGAACATCAGGGAAATGTTCTTACAACCTTTAATTGTTAACAGGGTCTGTGCACCATGCAAAAGCTCACTAATAACTGCCATTAAAAGTTATAAAGCGTTATTGTAAACCAAAGAGGATTAGTTAAGTCATTCATAGCAGTCACTGTGTTTAACCTACACTGAAATGCCCAACAGACCAACACCAACACAAACAGAGCTACAACATCAGATAAAGTGTCTTATTCTTCAAGTGTAATGCATCAATTACTGCAGCTCACAGCACAAGATCACTGCGTACAGACTCACACGTCTCACTTCTGTGGGTCAGTTTCCCTAATCAGGCCCTCAGTGTGGCAGAGAAGAAACAAGATTCAGTTCATTAAATCCACACACACACACGCACCACATACGCATATGCATACACACACACACACACACACACACACACACACACACACAGACACACAGACACACAAACGCACAACACACGCATATGCATATACACACACACGCACCACACACGCATATGCATATACACACACATACACACACGCACCACACATGCATATGCATACACACACATACACACACACACCACACACGCATATGCATGCATACACACACACACACACACACACACGCATATGCATGCATACACACACACACACACACGCATATGCATGCATACACACACACACACACACACACACACACGCATATGCATGCATACACACACACACGCACACGCATATGCATGCATACACACACACACACGCATATGCATGTATACACACACACACTTTATTGGTCTGTAGTTGCTCTTTTATAATTATATTCATTTTAGTAACTGTCTGGTATGTTTCTGCTAAAATGATTACATAAACCAAACGCAAATGAGTCGACTGTTGACAGTGAAACTCCAGAACTATGACTGTGGACAGATAATTTACCCTGAGAGGAATATGATGAGAAATATTTGACACCATTTATTGATATGCAAACAATCTAGCCAGTTCAGACATCCATCAATAAACTCAGTGATTTAGAGGTCTAGACTCAATGTTTGCATGACATCTTTCACTGAAATGTATGACTTCTGAAAACAGACTATTGGCCGATGTGAACACAGTCTGAGACACTGTTGAGATCTCCTTGTGAACCACAAAAAAACACAACAAAAACATGAGACACGGCCTCTTTTCTAAAAATAAACGTTTGAGACTTTCATCCACATGTGGAAACAATGAAAGAACTGAGATATTAACAAGCGTTTGGTTTTCAGTGAGTAAGACTCTCTCTGTCTCTCATCTGCTGGGTCTTTATAAGTCACAGGAAGTCGTTAAACGCTTTGTTTGCCTGAGTTTCTCTTTATCACCTGCTCCTTTGTCCTTTGTCATTTGGCAGGGATGACTGGCCACTTTCCTCTGTTCCAATTTATGACCCACTTCTCTTTTAATCATTTTGTGGACCAATTTTTCTTTTATTAAGTATGTGTGTGAGGTGGAGGGGTCAAATTATGAGTGACACCGACTCAATACTTAAGACTGAAGATTTACAGCAAACCCCAATGTGTTCTGTTAGCCCGTCATTGTCATTATTGGACTGAGTTATCAAAATGCTTTCAGAACTTGGTTTGACCTTCGACTGTTCTATTCCCTGTGGTTGTACAAGGCCAGTCAGACTGACACGTTCAGCCAGATGAATTCTCCAGCCAATAAGAAAAGAGAAAACAACAGAAATCTGCTAGCAAAAAAATGACAATTTAATAGATTTTTCTAATGAAACAACATTAATGCATTAGTTCTCCACACCAAAAACTCAGAGCTGGAGTCCCTCACGCTTTTGTTATTGTTGTCTCAGTAGAGCAAAGAACCGACTGCTGGTTTGAATTCCATTACCCACAATCCCACAGCTCCTCAACACATTGTCATAATGCCTACGAGTGAGCTATCAGACACGAATTGTTTCAAAACTGTAACGCCACAGTGGCTGCTCTCTCAAAACAGAAAACATCCGTTGCCATGAAGCAGCTTAGGTTCAGAAATAAACATTAATACAAAGGTATCAAATTAAAAAGCATTAAAACAACAAAAACACATTACGTTTTAAATTCTGTACGTCCATCAGATATAATTTTTTTAATAACACGATGGAACTCCAATACGGTTTCTTTTGTTATCATGAGTTAATGCACGAACAAAATAATTTACAGCATTTAATAATTTGTTATTGTTAGTTATTGCTCATGCACATTAGTTCATTGTTTCATTAAAATTTTAATAAAGTACTTGTAAATGTTAAAATTAATATTAAGGTTAATAAATACATCAGAAATATTGTTAGAAATAATAACTAATGTTAACATTGCAACCTTACTGGAAAGCTCTATAATATAAGAGCTTCTTCAAAGGTTTCTTGAACACTCATTGGTCTGTTCGGTTGATCAGATGTTGTGTTGATCCATTTAGGATTTGTAATAGAAGATAATCGTATAACCTAAAATAAAACCCCCACAAAGTGGGTAAATATTTTCTCTCTCACGTTACTAATATGAACATTCAACCTACAAACTCCACCAACTCATCCCGAACCTCGTGTTTCTGTCAGAAAAGCCGAGCTACCGGCTGTTTCCAAAACACACATCTACTGAGGTAAAAAGGCCCTTTGTGACACTAAGCACTCAGAAAATGGCTGTGCAGATGAGAGGAAGGTAAATCAGTTCTTCAGGCTGAAAATGGTGAAAAAGAAAACGTCTCATCTCGTCCTGTCGCCCACTCAGGCCTGTCAACCGAGAGTCCTGCTGAAAAAGAGGCAGCCATTTCTGCTCACCTCATGTCTGTTGTTCTCCGTGTTCCTCTGCTTTTCAAGAAGAAAGAAGGACATGGGGGTGGCTTTCAAAAGAAACACTCACTTCACATCTCCAAGATATGTACGAGCGCATTAAAGACTGTGTTTTCCTCTCACTGTCTTCCTCCAACGCTCTGTCTTATTTCTAAATGTTTTGCATTTATTTGATGTTTTGCCTGCAGAAAAGTCAAGGATGCAAAATGTTTGGTTGTAGGTAAAACAAGTGGATTTAGCTCATTATTTCCTCGTGTTTTTCCTAGAAAACAAAACATCAACCTCAGCGATAACTGCGTGGGAATAAACCTGACAGTGTTTTAACTTGTGATCTTTGGGTCAAATTTGTCCCACAGGGGAAATGATTAAAGATTCATGAATCCTTGATTTGGGTACAAGGGTTCTAGAATGCAGTTGTGCTTTTTACTGTTCCGGTGTGTTTTACAAAGGAGAAATATTAACTGAATACTGAGGAAGTTACAAAATGTGTGCAAACAGAAGTGAAGGAACTTTGGTGTCTGTAATCCTGGTTCATTTGAGTCCTTTTTCCTAATGTCTGTGTTATTCTGCGGATGAGAAAACTACATAAATGTGAAATTAAATATGATTAAAACATGGACCCAGATTTAACATTTAAAATTTTATTTTAATAAAAATGTTTCAACTTCTTAAGTCATAAAATCTGGTTCCACACTGTAGGCTGAACACTGAACACACTGAAGTCTGAACACTAAACACACTGAAGTCTGAACACTAAACACACTGAAGTCTGAACACTAAACACACTAAAGTCTGAACACTAAACACACTAAAGTCTGAACACTAAACACACTGTAGTCTGAGCACTAAACACACTAAAGTCTGAACACTAAACACACTGTAGTCTGAGCACTAAACACACTGAAGTCTGAACACTAAACACACTAAAGTCTGAACACTAAACACACTGTAGTCTGAGCACTAAACACACTAAAGTCTGAACACTAAACACACTAAAGTCTGAACACTAAACACACTGTAGTCTGAGCACTAAACACACTAAAGTCTGAACACTAAACACACTGAAGTCTGAACACTAAACACACTAAAGTCTGAACACTAAACACACTGAAGTCTGAACACTAAACACACTAAAGTCTGAACACTAAACACACTAAAGTCTGAACACTAAACACACTAAAGTCTGAACACTAAACACACTAAAGTCTGAACACTCAACACACTGAAGTCTGAACACTAAACACCCTGAAGTCTGAACACTAAACACATAGAATAAAAACAAGCGTTAAACCAGCAACACTGTGTAGCGTGACGAGGTGAGAATGAGTTTAAAGATGAGCGCTGATGGGAAGGTCTTGATGTTGGTGTGATGCAGGCTGGGTACACAGATCTGAGCTCTCTTCATCTTCTCTACAGCACACAGACTGCAGTAATGACTCTCTGGAGAACACAGCTCTGATTTTGACCTTGTAATTCTCAGCAGGGCTTTGGGACTGTTCACACCCCCCATAAATGGCCAAGGTTTTGTTTTAAAGATCATATTGTTTTATGGGCTCCTATACGATGATAACCTTTAACAAGATTTAACCTTAACAGGTTTACTATATGTGTAAATGTATATGTGTGTGTGAGTGTGTGTGTGAGTGTGTGTGTGCACTTGTGTGTGTGTGTGTGCATGAAAAAAAGGGCCACAATGGTTTCATGTCTGGGGACCGTTTACACAAAAATGGACCAAACGGGGCCCATTACAAAGACTGAAATGGACTTTACTGTGAAAACAAAATCACCATTTCCAACATCAGACACTCATTCTGCTACCATGTAGTAGTTCTGGTTCCTTCCACACTGACAGGATCATTCTGAACTTTGTGCAGCACATCTAGAGATGAGTAGAGATGGCGGGTCTCTGCTTTTAACCCACAAATGCAAAAACAACCGCTGGTAATCGCTGGTAAAGCCTAAATGATAAGGATGTGGAAACATCTCATTTTTGAAGACAGTCCATATGTTTAACTGCCCTATTCCATTATTCCCCACCTCACACTGTCATTATCAGATATGCTGAGATATCATGACTTATTTAATCAGTGATGATGGATGGAACAAACAGGAGGTAAAGAATTTGGTAAGTGGTCTGTCCTTGAATTTCAGCACTATGGAGCAAATCTTTTTGTTGACTTCAGAAAACAAAGGACGCGTCCCTGCATTAATAACTTGCCAAAATCAACAAGGACTTACTGTTTGGTACAGAAGACTAAAAAGTACAGGGCAATAAATCAACACAGAATTAACCAATAAAATTAAGACTCTACAGTCTAAGTACAAATTTTAAACAATTGCTCTCATATAAATGAAACATTTACTCTCATATTACTCATTACTTCAACTTGTTAACCAACACTAGTTAACCGTTTTAGCCTGGATTACGATGGGAAAGAACTTACACCATCACTATGACCTTGAGTTGGTAAGATGCATTCTTGCATCAAACATGACCCACACTTCTCTCCATATTATTAAAGAACTTTGGTGTACGGTACCTAGTTTTGCGGTTTGTAGCAAAAATTGTCTTTATGACAGTCAAATGAAATCCTCCCAACATAATTACAACATTAACGTAACAACTAATGTCACAGTTTGGCCTCCAGGGAACGGCGCTTAGAATGAGAAGCTAAGCACGGTGATTAGCCTAATGGAAAAAGACACGCTAATGCTATTACCGCGCGAGTACATGAGAGGAACCCAGAGGCGATCAAAGTGCAACGTTCTTGAACATCCTTTGCAGTCTTGCTAACTGTGTTTGGGTGAAACCAGCCAGCGTTACACCAGCAGGAACAAAGCGGTCAAAGTCGAGTCTTTATCCCCGTTTCAGCAGAGGTTTGCCTTAATTACAACATTAACAGTGTACAAGAACACCAGTGTAAAATGACACTTTGCTGGGAGCTAAAGTTACATTTACCCAGCTAATAAGGGAATATTTTCAGAATGTTGGTTAATGTTCTTTAAAAGTTATTTTAAGGTTATCAAATATGTTCTTGCAGTACCTTCAGTAGAACTCTTTTTAACATTATAAACCATATCAAATGTTCATCTTAAGTTGTTAGTGGAACATTTTAAAAACGTTTTATTTGTGGCCACTAATGAGAGATTGAAACTGAAATGAAACCGAGCTAAACATTTCTAGAAATGAATCTGAGAAAAATATTGTGGGACTAAATTCTGAATATTTTCTCATTTGTTTGTTTTACTTGCGGCCTCTTTCATTTAAAAACTAAGTGTCTCCAGTCCGCAGGATTCAGAGCTGATGTCTGATTAGAGTTTAGCCTGCAGCATCTAACTGCTTTAATGAACTCTTTAGCCAGACGCCCAGCTTGCTCTCAGTAAGATGATAACAGAGTCGCCCGGTGCCAGCCAATCACCACAGGTCATGATTAGCGCTCCACTGATAAACCACATTGCTAACGCTAACTTCAGCTCTGAATGCACTACAGAGATCTCCTCTTTTAATTTGCCAGAGGAGGAAGGAGGGGCTAGCATCTAGCTGCAAAGCCTGAGACCTTATCGCTGTATTTAAAGTAATGTGGGCTGTACTTGCATGATTTTCTTATTATCGTTTCCTTGCTTGTACGCTGATCCTTCAGGCTAAATGCTAAGTGTCGGGAACGTAGCTGTTCTCTGATCTGTGTATGAGTGCCTCCACTTTGAGAAAATTGCATTTCCTGATAAATACCCGCACAAAGTAAAACACTGCAAAACATTTACAAAAACAAGTACGAGTGGGAATAACATCATCACACAGACTCAACAGCTGAACTCATATTTAAATAACTAACAATTGTAGGTTATTGGAACGTTTTCCTAAAATTTCCCTCAAGTAACAAAAATACTAAAAGTGTTATTTTAAAAAGTTCAGGGAACGTTCAAACAGTCCAGTGTTTTAGACACTGAATTAAGTTATAAAAGATCTAATGTTCCTTCAAGAATGCTTTATAACTTTGACAGAACTTTAAAAGAACATCAGCCAACATTCTAAAAACATTGGCTGTTAGCTGGGACACCAGCATCCTCAATCCTCTGCAGCCGCTTTGCCAAACGTAAACTAGCTCTGTGCAGAACTGACATTCTGCTACCTGCACAGATCCATCAGCTCGTACTGCAGCTGTTTCTGCTGCTGAGAGATGCATGGCTTTACTCATCATATTCATAACTGAACCTTTCCCCTCGAGGAAAACAGGAAATCTGGAACATGCTGAGGTTCAGACAGAGGATTATTTTAATGATAACACATTTAAATGATAAAACTGCTAGAGCAACAGAACCGTTTGACAGAACTGACCCCAGGCCTGTGATTCTAAACCCAGTGCATGACTGTGTGAATCACACATTTTAGCGAGAGAGACACTTGCCTGGCAAACAAGCAGAAAAAGATACTAGATTAGCCATTCAACCGTGACAAAGCAGTAGGAATTCTTTGGGAACAGCAGGGAACGTGTTTTCCGTGCGCTGGCTACAGGTTTGCGTGGGGAAAGAATGTTTCGATCAGCCATTATGAAGCGAATTCTGCAAAAACGACAATTTTTACAAAGCCAAAGATAAAGCGGTTCAGGATATGCTAGCGTGTGTAACTGACAGCTAATGTGAAACTCTCTCAGATTCATGGAAACTTCTGCATTCCTTCAGCTGGGAGTGATAATGAGATTTCATCTTATTCTGAGTGTAAGTGCTGGAATAGAACAGAAGATGTCTGGCTGTAAAAATACTGCGTTTGACATGTTGCACTGCGCTGACGTGTTGCATCAGTGCAGTCTTTATTGGCCACATTCTGCTGCATGTCGCAAGACTCGTCTGCTTCAATATCCAGCAAACTGTACCGAGTTCCTCCCCAGTTTATCTTCTATAACCGTCAACCTGTTAAATATTTTGCAGACAGATGGAATTTAAAGTTCTGTTTAAGAATAGCTAGCAGACTTTACAGATAGATTCAGATTTTACACCAACTGCATCTGCTTACACTCTAACACAACATCACAGCGGTTCGTAACTGTTTTACGTTTTATGGATTTGATGGCTAATTTGTGTAATTTCACACATTTTTACGTTTCGTACAGTCTGCTTTGCTCCAGTAACGGTTAGGATGGTAATGCTGTAAGCTCTGGTTAGTCCTCTAGAAGCCGTCGTCTCATTGCTGGAATGCGTCCATGTTGAGCAGAGGCAAACGCACCTCGTAACAGCCCTGCTAATTTGCTGTGGACCACTCTTGTTAAAAGTTAAGACGCCGCACTAATTGCTCTAATTGAGGGATGTTGCAATTATCAGGAGAGAAATTCCAATTATCTAGTCACCATTAAAGACCATTAACAACGGATGTGACATAACACACAGACTGTTAGAAAGCTGTTTATACAGCGCGCTAAAAGCGCTACATGCTACTACTGCAAATCAGGAAATATTCATAGTCAAATAACAGTGCAACGCTTACACTCTTTAATGGCATTGAAGTTGTTGGAGTCATGGCCCAGCGATTGTGTTTTAAAACATTGAGCTGGGGTGCTCCCGCCGGCGATTCGGGTTTGAATCCAGTTTGTGTCAGCTGATAAAAACATGTTTAAAGCCATAACTGAGTTAAAATACAATATAGTTTAAATATAGTGCATTGCCATTTACATGCTCTGACCCACTAAATGTATTTGCACATTTAAACTACAGTAAATAAAGCATAAATCACTACATTAGAATAGTAAATATTAACAGTTACTGTTAATATTAACAGTTATATCTGTACAGACATTTTCTCAGAACTTCGTATCAGTTCATTTTAAGCCCACAATGACATTCATGCATTCGGCAGAAGCTTTTATACAAAGTGACTCACAAGTGCATTTAAGTTATATTTTACATTCAGTTATATTTTGTCAGCGCATGTGCTCCCTGACAATCAAACCCATGTAACAAAGTTTTTCTCTTGAGTTGCAGCTTTAAATCAACATGTCTTCACATTTAACTTCACATTATCATGCAGCACAATGTAAACGTGCTGAACAAACATTCAACAGTGAGTCATCACTGCAAACAGCCTCTAAACACACGCATTTATCTTCCAGCTGTACACGTCGCCACACCTGCAGACGCATGTAACACACGCTGATGCAAATCCTGCGATTTTACATTCTGCCTGACATCATATACATTTACACAGACTGTAGTGCAAACAAACTCCAACAATCACTGCGTGTCCAGACTTCATTTCACTTAAATATTGTGTGTATTGTGTGAGTGAATAAACATACAGAGAAACAAGTCAAACTTTCTGGACTGCTGGAAAGCTCAGTTACGTTTCTAGAGTTCAGTGAGAATAAAGCCATGGGGAATTAATCAAGGGTTCGGTTCTGTCTCAGTGACTGCATGTACCTTCATAGTTCTCACTTTAAAACCATTTGGTCCACAAAGATGGAATCAAAGCCACTCATTAGACTCATATATTCTCCACTGTCATAGAATCAGAGCTAATTGCTTTAAGATTAAGTCCACAGGAGTCTTATAAAACCACTCATGACATCACACAGCAGCCTGTTCACTCACCAATCATATCACTGACCAATCATATCACTGACCAATCATATCACTGACCAATCATATCACTCACCACATATTAAATAAGTATGTGTTTAATATGCCACACAGATCACATACAACCATCACAGAAGCAGGTTTATCATGAAAATATTTACTGTACGCTTGTCTGCTCCAAATAACCTGAGGCAGCATTGAAAAGTAAAAAAAAAACAAAATTGTTTGTCAGATTTACCTTTTACTCTTAATAATGTATTTTAAAAACATCTAAATCAATGACTGTTAAGCACAGTTAAGTGATTCTCATAATATAAACACCATAAATAAAGAATCTGTCGTCCTCCACAGAAGCTCAGCTGATGACTGGGTTTGTGTTTGATGCTGTGGGGGAATAAATGGGCGGGAAAGTGTCTCCAGCAGCAGAGAGAGTTTGAGGAGGTTCTGCTAATGCTCTTCAAACGGCCCTGAAGATGAACTTCATCCAGCTGCTGCAGCGACAGAAACTCCCTCAAGCTGCTTTAACATTCTGTCCACGTCACAGCCGAGCATGAAGTTCACCTTCAGAGGACGATGAGATGTTCCTCACAAATCATGTTCCTCTCGATCTCCTGCCACACTTCATTATTCAGACGTCTGTTTTCCATCTTCCTCCCTTCATATGTACGGTCTTACAGTACAGTTTAGATAAACAATGAAGCTCCAAAAGTATAATATTATTCAGGATAAATGACACTGTGCTAGAAAACAGTCATGTGACAGGATCTGGAACCTACGATTGGCTGCAGAGAGGATTAGTCACAATATTTTCAGACAGCAGGGTTTATGGTATGGCTGGGTTTCTCATCTGTGCTCCAGTCCTGAGGTTCACTAGATTCATTTACATCACTTTATTTAGCTTGTGTTTGAGCCAGAGTCTGACAGGAAGGTTAACCACTCTCATTAGGTGCCGGGTCACTGGACTCTGACAGTAATCTGTGAACATTCATGGTCAGGTCAGAGTCTCTGCGTGTCTCTAATAGTTCATAACAGCTGGAGATCCGTCTACACGCCACAAAAATACGGCTTTAATGACCCAAAGTCCATTTACACTCGCTTGCCTCAGAGTGTTTTAATACAAGTCGAACCCGTTACCCGCTGCGACTTAGCAATGCAACTTCTATGATTTCGTAATTAGTCAATTAAGCTGTTAAAAAAACAGTCAAGATAACAGCGCCTCAGACGATAATTAATTTCAAACATGAGAACGAGGCGAAGGAGAGGTCAGCGCCTCTCAAGAAGCAACTGAACCGTCCGGCGAGTGAGATAAAAAGAAGCACAACGCAGATCGCTCACGGCTCAAATACCATGACATAATTTGCAAATAAACAGAGTAATTTGGTTACGGAGCGAGAAGGGCAGATTCTTCCAAATGGAGGCACTGAAACCATTAAAAGACCCTGAGAAATTAAAAATATATTTTACAACAAAGTTGGAAGCCGCGTTAAATCGTGTTAATGTGGATAACTCTAATTAGCCTATGCGAGACAGAACTGGAAAGATATGCCAGTGGCATAAAACCTAATGTATGCAAAACAACAGATGTTGTCTTAGCTCTGCTTGTTTACACTTTAAACTTCTGTAGCATTTTATTGTTTTTCTCCTAGTCTAAAGCCAGTATAAAATCTACATTTTGCCTCAGTTTTGCAGCCTGGGATCACAGGAGGATGTTTTCCATCACAAGGAAAAATCAACGTTTTGGACGACCATCTTGGAAGACTAAGATGTGACGTTGTCTCTGACGGCCAACAAAGCGTCTTTACAATAAATCCCTGAAACAGTCATACATTACAATCAGACACCGCAACTATTAAGAACTAAAAAGGCACATGGTACACTCAGGATAAACGCTTTCTTGCATCAAAAACGTATTCATAACTTGGTTTTAAAAAATTTTGTATATGTAAATGTGAGGACAAGACTGACAATTATTATTTTCTAACAATCTTTATTTTCAGGAAGCTGTTTTATTCTTTTAAAAGAATAAATCAATGGTTTTACTAAAAAAATCTGACTCAAAAACATATTTCTTCACAAATTAGATAAGGATCCTTTTCTTATTTCTTAAAGGTTTTTAAAAACCCTGAAATGACTCAGAAGTAAGAGTGACATGTAAATCTTAAGCAGTTCTGACTGGTTCTGCTGCGAGTCACATATCAGTTCTGATGGTGGGGAACTTTGACCTCTGCTGACTCCTCCACGGGTCAGTGTTGTTGACCACGCCTGAAGGTCTAACAAAGCCAGGCAGACAATATCATTTACCATCATGTGTGGCTCAAAGGCCAGGCTGGCTCTGTTCAAAACAATCTAGAAGAGCTCTCAGCCAGAACGACTCACAGAAACGATGCTTAAAATCAGGCCTTCAAAAATGATGTGCTGTCAAAATTAAAAACTTCAGACAGTTCACCTCAAAACCCCCAAAATACTTTATCGTTTACTCACCCTCACGTCCTTCCAAACCTATATGATTTTTTTCTTCTGTGGAACACAAAAGAAGATATTTTGAGAAATGTCTTGTGGTTTTGTGTCTACACAATAGAAGTCAATGGGTGTGCTGTTGTTTGGTTACCAACATACCTTAAAATGTTCTCCTCTGTGGAGAAGGAATTGTGTATGATAATGTTATAGCAGCCACTGAACGCAGGTATCACCAGTATCAGAACAGTGTGGTCTTATCTGATATCAGAGGTTATATCTGTGAACTTCTGTGTGAAAGCCAGCAGTACCAACATAACTTAATATACCTTTGTAACGATAAGAAAAAAATTGTGATTTTAAAACAGGGAGGTAAAGAGTAAAGAAAATGAAATGCTAACCTTTCCTAATAAAACATTTATTGTATAAACTGCTGAAATCTCTTGCATGCAATCACAACAGTAACTGAACTCCCTGCGCTCTGATTGGTTCATACACTGGGGGTACTGCTACATGATTGGTTCCTCTCACTAAAACCCGCCCCCATAACTAATCCTAATCCTGACCACAGCAGGGGAATCAAAATTTCACAAGAAGTCAGATTTATAAAAAGCAGTTCTAATCTACAGAAAGCCATACAGGTTATAATTCATGTGTGCTGTGATTCTGTATTAAGATAAAAAACAGCACCTCATGAGGCAGAGAGAACTTCATTTAACATTATCTTTATAATTTACAGTCGAAAGTGTACATGCTTTCTATAAACCATCGTTCTTCTGAAATATAACTGAATTTCTTCACTGGTTAAATGTTGACACCATTGGAAATTTGATAAACATTAGTTTGATAAGCACTGTTCACCAAAAATGTGTACAACAAAACAAAACAGCTTGTGGGAAACAGATTTAAGAGTTTGAATGAATTTATTAGAGGCTGCTGAGAAAGAATTGATCTGTTGTGGGTCTTTTGTTGGGTTTATAAAAGCTGTGACCGCCTACACTACTGACTCTAACTGCTCTCACTGTGCGTGTGGTGCGGTACATGATAAAACATTTCTTTCTTATTCTCTCCATCAGAAATCTGTCACCTTTCTAATGTACAGATGACTATACTGACATAATACATTAAGATTATTACAAGTCTTTCTTTCAATTTGCAAATGCTGAAAAACAAATAGATTATTGATCACACAGAAAACAACATGGTTCCAGGCTTCTGTTAGAGGATCTTGCAGTAATTAACTCGCTTTTCCAAACCAATTACCACACAGGAGTGATAACATCTGTCTGAAATATGATGGGAGCGCCTCAAAAAATGGCTTTGCAGTCTGACAGAGAATTATGGATGTAAATGAGAATAATACACCGCTGCCAAACGTCTACGAAACAAACTCACCAAAGACAACACAGTAGAGACGTTTCCTGCGCTAGCGCTGGTTGTGTGCTGCTACGCAAACAGCACAGATTCACTAGATTAACCAGGTCAAGCTTGTGTTGTGTACACATACTGTAAC
>JBAJNP010011298.1:0-15009 GCA_036877545.1 Yasuhikotakia modesta
TGTCTCCATCATACTAGCAATAAATTGTCTGCCACTTTTCTGTGACATTAACAAGTACAGCTTTACTCATTTGTACTTATTTTGTGAATATAATTTCTGCAGTGACCAACCTTTCCCATGCAGGTGTCCCTCACATCCACCCAGACCGAGTCAGAAACCACCTCATCCGAACCCACGTGGTAATAAGCCACGAAGCGGAAGGAGGGCACCATGTCTTTGGTTACAGGCAGAGACAGAGTGACTAGAGACTGTCCTCTTCTCTTAAACCGGTCTGCCTTCACAATCTGACCCTTACTGATGATCTGTGCAAAGAACACAGCCAACATACTTCACATTAATATCGGACAAGAATCCCTTTTTAAAAAGTTTCTAATTAATTCTAAAACGTACAGTGGTACAACAACAATAAGGACATCAGTTAGGGTGGCTGCAGTAAAGTACAGACATTAAAAAGCAGATTGATGAAAATGTTTAAGCAATTATTCAAGCGTAAATGTTTTGGAATTGTCATGTAATGAAGAGTTTAGCTTTTCTCTTTCTCTCATTGTGATCATCAATGAAGGCGAGTCATCATGTGTCCCCACACCATGAATGTGAAATCCTGGTCCTGGACTGCTGAGCTCTTCCCCAGATTCAGATTGACCTTCATCTGGTCACCAATCTCCAGCTCTGCAGCATCAATGCCAACATGCAGGTAGTTGTTGGAGCCGCTTTTGGGTTTGTAGGCCTGAGCCGTCATCCTCCTCACTGCCTGCTGTTTATCTTCTAGCTCCGGGTCTCTGGTCCTCACCTGAAAGAATCAAAACTCTAGTGACACTCTGTCTGGTGTCACTGTCACAGATGGTGTCATGTTTTTGGAAAAGCTTTTCTATTTTGAAAAAAGAGCTAACTTTATGCTAATGACAGGAATTGTTATAGTAACATTGGTACTTTCAGGTAGTTGTCTAATCCTAACTGGTTCCAGCAGATAGGCAGGTCTTACTGTGATCTCCAGTGAGGAGGATTGTGCCTGAGAGTTGATGGTAACCTTTGCAATGCCATTGGATTTTGTTCGACCTCTGACCTCTCCAGGGTTGACCTCCACCTCCACATTTTTAGCAGGTGTCTGGTCAGGATTTGTCACATAAACCTTTTCGAAAACCGCAAATTAAAACAAGAAATGAAAAAAGAAACAATTATTAAACAATTATGATACTCAGTATTTTGTCTGTGGATAGTGGTCAGTCATTATGTTTCATACCGAAACATCAAAAGACATCCCAGGTTTAAAGAAGTGAGGTGTTCTCTTGAAGTGGATGGTGTACGGTGATGTCACGATCTGAATGCCCCTCCTCTGGGCTTCTACCATCTCACTGCCTGAAACACAAACATCCAGCATCAAACGACATGAGCTTTCATGCCTTCCCTGTTTCCTGAAAACACACTACAGTGCTATAGTACATGCATGGTGATATTTCAACACTTGTACTTGCTGTGCATTCAGTGTGATGCTGTGAGAACTATACATAATAAGCATTAGTGTGATAAAAGAAACACACTGCAGGCAAAACTCACCTTTCTGTTGCTAGAACAGAGAAACTCTCTAACATAAATCTGTTACTGGAAGAGCAGGAATAGGGCTCTCCTCTCTTTTTGGCCCATTTTTAACACTTACATGTCTTACCCATTGTCAGACTTTGACTCTCACCTGATTCTGTTAAAACACTGACTGAAATATAGATGGATTTCCCCACTAGCTGCTTGATGTCTGGAAAGGTGCTTTTAATCATCTGACTGCTCAGCTGTGCTCTCCCTTCACCATCAGATATCTACAGAGGACAACAGGTTACCACTGTGTGGGGGAGCTGTAAAAGAGCTCAGAGAGTGATGCTGTCTGTGCATTTACATGTGAGCTCAGAAATACAACTAATAACGTGTCAGAAAACGAATCATTAGCGAAAGCCTCTTAAAGGGACAGTTCACATGGACAATGACCATTGAACAGTGTCATTGAAGAGTTCTGTGTCCTCTACAGCTACAAACTCTCTACAGCATAACTTACTGTAAGGTGCACAACATTTACATTTATTCATTTGGCTGACGCTTTTATCCAAAGCAACTTACAGTGAATTCACGGCATATGTTTTTATCAGTGTTTGTGCTCCCTCAGATCGTACCCACAACCTTTGTTGCTTTACCAGTTGAGCTACACAGGAAATGCCAAAGCACAAACATTTGCTTTGACATTTCGTGGTTGTCTTTTTTATATGCAATCTCACCATGAACCTAAAATCAAAAATAAAAACGGAACGACAGTTTGGAATGACATCAAGCTGAGTAAATGATGGCAGCATTTGTTTTTGGTGAACTGTCCCATTAATTGATTGAAAGTGTAAATGGGGAAATCTCTCTGAATCTATTGATTTGTATTGTTTGCAAACAAACAGCTTGTCCAGACAGTTTTGCTTAGGAAACAGGTAGTTATTGTTGGCTGAAGATGTGAGCTCACCTGAACCCTCTGCAGTGAGGCAGCCATGCTTATTTTTCTGTCGTTGTCCACAATACCAAACACAACAAAGGCACTTCCTTTCACTTTATTACCAAACAGGTACCTACAAAGCAATCAAACATATTCTTTTTTTATGTAAAGTACTATTTCTTTATAATATGCAAATGAAAAACTGCTGTCGTACTTGGCTGCTATGTCAACAGTCAAAGAATCCTCGTTTACATAGAAGAATGGTTTGCTCGGATTTAAAGTCACTTCAAAGCTTGGGAGCACTTAAAAAACAAAACAACAATTTATTTATTTTCACACAACTAATGATAGAATTTGTCATGTAAATGGCTTAATTGAGGAGGAAAAGCGTTACCGTATTCCAATACTTCGAATTCTGTGGTGAAATTCTTCTGTGGCGTATTCTTGTATTTTGCTACTAACTTCCAAATCCCAGAGCTTCAAAACATGAGCAGAAGAATTTCAAGCCATATTGAAAATGTATGGAAAAGAAAAGAGCAACATTGTCTTAATTTCGATCTGAAACCAAATGTAGTTCCTTCTTAAGCAATGAACTAACCTGGCAATTTCAGGTAAAGGATATGATTCACTCTTGATTCCCCCATTTGGAAAGAATGCATCTCTTTTAAGTATGATACCTTGGGGATTCTTGGGAAACAGCGACAATGCAACAGGTCAATCAAGTCTGTAATGAAGCAAACAGGGGCTACAAAGATTGAGTTACACTTGAAAGAAACTTTGTGTTTGGGTACCATGATATCAACTGTGATGGAAGTGCCATCAAGCAGGCGCTGGTCAGGAGTTAAGGAGAAGATCCTGTATTTAACTGGAAAAATACATCATTACATTGAAGGTCAAAACCATGTGTGACCGATTGAAGCTTGTTTTGTGAATGTGGCGAATGTGGCGTTTTCTACAAGATATTCCCGGCCACAATAATTTTCAGTACAAACAAAAGTTCAGTCATATTTGGACTGTTTTAGTGATCTTACCTGTGCTGGCAGGTGTATAAATGGGTTTGTCTGTTTGTACAAATATATATCCAGATTTAAACGAGACCATGACCACTTTCTCCAGAACGCTGGCTGGAAACTGAGCTTGTAAATACACATACTGCTTCTCCTGAGGGTCCTCAGAGAAGAAATTCTTATTACCAGGAATCTGCAGAATATATATGTTTATATAATATATAACATGTAACTGTTATGTCTGACAATCCAGATTCCTAATATTGCAAAGACTAATCCAACTTGATGCATACTTTACTAATTGCAGTCAGGAATACATTGTCTTAAGTGTCCAACACTAAGTACTTTTATTTAACTGTAAACTTTATTTTGGCTGCAGTGGCCGCTTGAGTGTCTGTTTCGCTTTCTCAGAGTCGCTTTCATCCTTTATTGGTCCATATTGTATGAAATTTGTGGTCAGATTTGCCACACTTATTGGGTTGGTCTGATTAGTTACTGGACCAACTTTGAGATGTAAAACATTGCCTACATCTTACTTTCTCTTCTGTTAACAAACCCTTGGCCCTTTCCTCCTATTTCTTGCCTCATAAAGAGCAACTTTGGAATAAAGGCATTCCAAATATGTGCGTTTAAAAAACAAGATGTTTGTAGCTCCTTTTTTTATTTCCCAGGAATGGAACTTTATTTCTTTAATATTTGCAATAGGGGTGCTGGAAAACAACAAAATTGTGCTGTATGGACAAGTAGCTCTTGCCTTTATGTCTGTAAGGAGCTGAAAGTTGTTCTCCTTCGTCAGTTTCACTGATTTAGATACCAATTCTAAGGTTTTGCGCGGGTGGTTCTTCACCGCAATCCTCACGTTCAGGTCTTCTCCGGTGTGATCCTGAGCCTCCACGAACACGTTCTCAGAGGAACCCACGCTCAGCACATTAGGAGACGACAGAACATATCTGAGTTTCCAAAATAAATATTTTATCATTTCACGTTTCGAGAATTTAATAGTAATGAGTACTTTCTAGAAAATGAAGAAATGAATGTTTGAAATGTGTGTACTTACAGTGAGTGACATGATGTTAGTAAAGGAAAGCACAGAATAAAAGCAGTCAACAACACCACACGTCCCTCCATCACAGATGTCTGCGCCATTCCCTGCATATGACAGCAACCAACAGAAGCTGCGTTTCAGCTTTTATCTGCCATTTCTCCTTCCTTATTATAAGATATCATCTTGGTCCTTGATCATTGAGTAACTGCAGAATGGGGTAGTTTAAGTATGAGCAAGCAAAAGTTTCGGTGTGTGCTAGGTTTGTGCAAAAACCGTTGACAGACTGTTGCCTAAACTCTATGTTCTCCACCCAAACAGTGTGTCAACAGTACTCAGAAAAGGGCAAATTTAATAAATGCATTCACCTTTTCCATTTACACTAATCTGGATACATTAACAATGAAGTATAAAGTCTAACATCATTGACAGTATGTTGATACAGGTGTGAGTCTCTTCTCTGTGAACTTGTATGCAGACATTTGAAACTGAAGGAAAGTCATATAGTTGATTTCCTTCAGTCCCATTATTCCCACATACAGTAACACAAAGTAAACAGTTACGGTGGTTTTCCTTTAGTCTGTTTATCTGGAGGGAAACGAATGCAACACTAAAGCCAAACAACACACAGGTCAGAGAAGTGACATAAAACTCTCTACAGCATAACATAAGGTGCACAAACATTTGCTTTGACATTTCTTGATTGTCTTGTTTAGTATGCAAACTCACCGTGAAGCAGATCAGAAACCACAATTGCTCAATAAACAGGGTCAGTGAAGAGGCTTTTAACTCTCTTCAAATGGGCGGTTAAAGAGTCTTGTGTAATGTATTTAAATAGTGTCTTGAAAAACAGAGTAAAGGTTTTATTTGAATATTTCTAGCATATGACGAGTAAAGCATCACTGCATACTGTCAGTAACAGTATTTACAATCATCAAACACATTGTAAACAACATTTGTGATTTTTGCATTTGCAGTGTTTAACAGCAATGCGGTACCTGGCCCTTTAAATTGGTTGATTACAATCAATACACACTGACTATTTAAAAAATAAACTATTTAAAAAATAACTATTTAAAGCTCATGTAAAATTGATTGCTATGTTAATGTATAATGTTATCTCTGTCAGGTGAGAACTGCTTCTTCTTCTGACTGAACCATTGTGGGAGGAGTCAATGACGTGATGATGCAAATGTAGGTGTTATTTTGCCATTTCATATTAGGGTTTCTTTTAGAGTCAAACACTCATGTTTTTATTCCATTACCTTTATTATGAAATTACAGTTTAAGTATTTTGACAATACAGTATTATCAAATTATTATTATTATTGTTCTATAATTACATAGTGCATCCTTCTTTAAAGAGCTTATTTGCAAGTTCAGAGATGCCCAGATATTTGTTCTTGTATTCTGGAGTTTGGCTCTCCTCTCTTGTGGGCCAGTACTCAATCCAGGTCTGTTCACCCAAGATGTACTGCAGCCTGAAAACATTCCATTAAAGACAAGCACAAAGCGACATTGTGAGGCTGTATGCAGATACAAAACATTCCCTCACTTCCATTATAAAACAACCATTAAAAAAAGACACTGATTACAGGAAACTCCAAATTTTGTCATTTACAAACACAGATATTGAGTGGACTCTTACCGTGCCTCTAGCTTGGGCAGATCAGTGGATTTGCCCATGATGAGGTACGACTTGCCTGGCTCAAATCCCAAAGATTTTCTGCAGTTGGGATGAGACAGAAAGGGTCTCAACTGACCCTCAGCACCATCATCAGTACCTGAGGGACAATACAGTACTTAGAGGATATGTTCTGGAGTGGACTTTAGTAACTATGGTGATTTCACTCGGGAAAGAACTTGTTCAGAACTTGTCAGGACACAGATGACGACACAGCAGGACACAGATGACGACACAGCAGGACACAGATGACGACACAGCGGGACACAGATGACGACACAGCAGGACACAGATGACGACACAGCAGGACACAGATGACGACACAGCAGGACACAGATGACGACACAGCAGGACACAGATGACGACACAGCGGGACACAGATGACGACACAGCGGGACACAGATGACGACACAGCAGGACACAGATGACGACACAGCAGGACACAGATGACGACACAGCAGGACACAGATGACGACACAGCAGGACACAGATGACGACACAGCAGGACACAGATGACGACAAGATGAGAGAGAAAGTGATGAATCATACCTTCCTTCAAGACTTGTTCCACCTTCATGTTATAGATGTCTGAGTGTTTTGTCAAACTCATTCCCACCACTGTAACTTTATAAACTGTGAAAAATATATTTATTAAGATTAAATAATGATTTTTGTTGCTTTTGCACAACAGCAATTAAAAAACACATGTGATGTTTACCGTAGTCTATGCCAGCTTCACATGCTTTATCCAAACGATCCTCCTCTTTCACTTTTTTCTCTTTATTTTGATAACTGCAATTTTCTGTAAAGACACACACAGACACACACACACATATTTTTAGAAGAAGTACCATCATGAATCGTTCATTCACATTTCTCCAACATTTTTCAACGCTTCAGACATGAACGTTGTACAGTATAATGTCTTTATCTCACTGAAGTTCCGGTTCTGGGTGAAAATACCTTCTGCACACTGGCACACATCTTCATGACATAATCTGCTTAGAGCACCGTCCTCCTTTTCAGGGTGGTAGTACTTTGTACAGCGTGCATCTGAGAAAACACATGAGATTATTTCAAGAGAAAACTGTGTGTGTGTGTGTGTGTGTGTGTGCGATAACATCTCACCTGGTGAGTAATATTCATACACAGTGACTGCGGCAGGTTGCAGTAAACCCACTTTATTTATCTTGTGCATTCTGAAGACAATTTTTTCTCTTTCTTTATGAGAAACCTGTTAGAAACAAAAAATATTATTATATTATTATTATATCATGTTTTAAAGTTACGAAACTTTTGACAGGCAAAAAAAGATCAGAAATGCTGTGTGTCATGACAACAGCAGCAAGATCAACATTTTTATTTACACAGAACCTACAAAGTAGAGTCTAAAGACCTTATGCGACGGCTGTGTTACAAACAACATGTAATTTCAAGATTTTTTGCCAAAATTGTTTGTCCTTTTCATCCAATTAGCTTGACCTGTCCGTGTTTTTTCCATTACCTGTTGTTGTGGCATGGCATGCTGTTTGGTGCTTGAAAACTTAAAATAACAATCTTCTTATTTTAAATTAACAGCCATCTTTAAATAACAACCGTCTTAAATTAACAGCCGTCTTAAAATAACAGCCGCCTTAAAATAATCTTTAAAGAAAGTGTGTTTGCATCAGTAAAGCCGACAGATCTTTGAATCACAATCAAGGCAACAACTTGTTACAAGCTGATATTTTATGAAATGTGCCTTTGAAATACCTTATTGACATAGATGATGAGGGAGCCTCGTTCTGACAGCTCTTTGTCCATCTCAAATTTCTGAATGAATCTGTCCTTTCCTGTGGCTATCTGTGGGAAAGAAACTATAAACTCATGACTCAAATACTGTCCAATCATAGAGTCTTCTTGCATGTACATGCATTTACATTTTGAAACTTTTGAGACATTCTCAGACAGGAGGAGTTTAATCTTTGTTCTGTTGCTGTGAGGCTGTTCTTCATCAAAGTACCTCAGTGAGATCTCTTTCATCCACTTTAAAGCCTGTCAGTAAGCCCACATCCAGAATACTCATGGTAGCATCACTTGTTGGACTGTTGTAGCTATACAGATGAATAAATCAATAGCAAATTTTATGCACTAATCAGATTAAATCAGGAAGCGTCTCAGGGTAGCACTTACTGACCCTGAACATCTACATCTAATGACAAACATTAACTCATAGTTCATTAGTAGTTATTTTGATAACTTACAAGAATTCCATAGTGAGCTTGTAACTTTCCTCAGCTCCTGCGTAATTCACTAAAAACATGTAATATTGATTTGAGATGTAAAGAGGTACATTAGAGTTTAGAACAGAAAGCAAACAAATGTTTGTCAATCATACCATTACGCTCTCGCTCAATTTTAACATCTAGATCAAATTGTTTACAGTCAGAAATCTTCTCAACAGGTTTGGCATAGTACAGGGTCAGCACCTGTAAAACAGCAGCAATGCTCACTCTAAACTCTCCTGTAAACTGAGCGTTAACTGAGTGTTAAATGAGTGTTACAGCTGGTGAAACTCACTGAGAGAGTGGCTGTTCCAGTTCCCTTAGCAGTTACGTTGAAGTCTTTATTTAGCTCAACCTGTTATGTAAACAGACACAGTGATACATTTTCATTAGATTCCAAATGTTTTGTTGCCCAAACACGACTATAAATGACGTAAAGTGTCGTTTCTGCAGTTAAATAAACGTAATTATTGCGGAGATTTAGTATTTCATGTGTAAAATATCTGGTTTGCTTTTCATATTCCTGAAGCAGAAGCAAATATTTGCTTAATGGTGACTGAAGTTTGAGTTTCCTACATTAACTGACATGGTTTGAGTGACAGTGATTTTAGCAGAATGACCTCTAACCTTGTTGGAGCGTGTGACATGCACGTCGTCTCTTTTGAAAGCCCATCTGACTGACTTGCTTCTTCCTGCGACACTCAGTTCCACATCCAAATCAAAGTTCTGCTCGTTGCGCACTTGTATGCGGTACTCAGCTACAGCCTGGAACACCATGATGGTTGCCTAGAACAAACCACAAAATAAAATGAGATATATATATATATCTTTATATGTCAACCTACATTTTGAATTTAAAACCGTAAGCAGCTTTTATTTGAATACTTCTCAGGGTTAAATGTTACTCCTGTAATAGAGCGGGACACACATGAATTGTACCTGTGTGGTACCAGAACCCCCATAGTGAGACTGTTGTCTGGCCAGCCAGTGAACAGCCTCTCCTGCTGTGTCGTATTCTTTAGCTCTCACCAGGGCGAGCACAGCGTAGGCTGTGGCCTCCAGAGAATGATAATGTTTTCCCGGGACAATCCAAGCAGTTCCAGCTGCTTCAGAGACAAAACAGGAACACAAACTCTTATTCCTGTCTAGACTACAAGAGCGGTATACAGTGAAACCGGCACACACACGGCTTTGACATGTTTCAACGTTGACTGCAGATCACAGCGCATGACAGCAGTTGTTTTCGCACATTAATAGCATTAGGGCATAAATGGCACATATTTATTCCTCAAAATGTCAGATATTTGATGTATATTGATTTTGGGGTTTAGAGATCAAACATGTGACGTGTTTTGTTAGAACACTTCCAGCTCTCTACCTGTTGATGCATGCTGTTTAGTGGAATGTTTCATGAGCAGATCTTTATTGAGTTTGCCCATGTTGGCCATGGCGTAGGAAGTCATAGCAACAGCATAAGGATTGACCAGTGTGGGAAGTCTTCCCTCCAAATAGCCAACAGCCTTTTTCATGCTGTCATGGAGACTCTGTAAAGATGTGTGTGAGAGGGACATCACAGATGAACAATATACTGCAAACTACTTGGAAAAGGCGAAAATGCTGTAGAAAGACTTACACCAACTGATGCAGCACAAATCTCACTGCCCTCATGCATGGCAATCATAACAAACGCTGTCAGTGACGCATCGGCATCCTTCCCCTGAACATCCCCCTGCATCCAGAACACAGATGACATCACGTGTGTGTGTGAATCCAGAACACAGATGACATCACGTGTGTGTGTGAATCCAGAACACAGATGACATCACGTGTGTGTGTGAATCCAGAACACAGATGACATCACATGTGTATGTATGTGAATCCAAAACACAGATGAGATCATGTGTGTGTGTGTGTGAATCCAGAACACAGATGACATCATGTGTGTGTGTGTGTGTGAATCCAGAACACAGATGACATCATGTGTGTGTGTGTGTGTGAATCCAGAACACAGATGACATCATGTGTGTGTGTGTGTGAATCCAGAACACAGATGACATCATGTGTGTGTGTGTGTGTGAATCCAGAACACAGATGACATCATGTGACATCACATCACATATAATGATGCTACATAATGTTTTGTGGCTATTTGTTTAAATTAATTTGCAGGCCTCCTAAACAAGACCCAGGAGTGTCAATCAAATAATTATTTTAGTGAATATATATGATGCTAAACTTTATACACTTGGTCTTTCTAGGATTTTTGACCCAACAATCAGAATCGCTTGTCTATAATTTTCTAAAAGTTTTGAGCTAAACGTAATGTCTGTAATGTCAGAGCATCTCTGTGGTATAAGCATCTTTTTAAGGCTTTAGTGTAAGGATCACATAAAAGATAAAAGAAAGTAGTTGAAAATATCCCCTTAGTTCAATAAGTAATCTTTTCTGTGACTGCTTTATTCCTGCGGAAAATAATGCATTTCTTCCGTCTTTGAGCCTGTCATTCAGTTTGGCACTTACAACCATCTCCCCGTGCACAACCGCCGAATCCTCTTTGAAAGAGCCATCAGGCAACTGTTTGTTGAGAATGAGCCACTTCAGGGCGCTGCAGAGCACATTTTCCTCTATGGCAACGAGGTTATTGGCCATAGCAAAAACTTTAGCCACATATGCGGTCAACCTTTAACAAACAAAACAAAAGCATTAAACATAACCCTTCAATAAAAACATATGATAACAAAACAGTGTGAGTTATAGCAAGAAATCACCACTTTACCATGTGCTGCTTTGTCTGTTGATCCAGGCGGCGTAAGAGCCGTCAGGTTTGCGGAAGGTGAGCTCACGCTGGTAACCTTCACAAGTTAAACATCAACATTTATCCCAGAACAGTGAACATTATGTGTATAATGTAAAACACGGTAAAAATAGTTTGTTGTGGCTCTTAGCTAAAATATTATTTGTGAATATCCATTCTAGCAGGTCTGTATGTTCCACCTGCTGTGTTACACAAGCCCTGCACACAGTGAGTGCTACTGCGGTACATGTAGTCAATGCACATGTTTTCTCTCTACGCCACACTTCTTCATGTGTTGATGTGAATACAGCTTCAGGTTGTTGTAATAACCTGTGTTGACGTGGTTAATGGCCTCATTCCGGCGGTCCATGCCGACAGCGTCCCACTGATTGGTGCTGTCCAGATAGTGAGTGGCAATGAGAGGAAGAGTCATGAAGATCATGGTCTGCTCTCCACAGCCGTGGGGCTGCACAATCAGTCGACCCATAAAATCTCCCCGGATGGCCTGTTCAACCGTCTGAGTGATCTCCGCACCTGGAGTGAATGCAGGGCAAGATCTCAATTGCACAGGTAAGTCAACATTTGTCACAAAAACTGAGGATTATATAATGAATGTTAGTAAATGTGGAGGATCTCATTATTCTAAAACAACATCGGCAGGCAGCTCTGTAACCATATCCACCAAATGTTCATGAAGGCAATAAACATTTCATGTCTCATTACCAGTTACTGTGATTAGCGTGCTAGCAGGTGTATCTGGAACCTGATCGGCTGGAGCGGCGCTTCTTATAACTTCATGTTGTTGTCCACCTGTTCCCAGTTGGATGCAGAAGTGGGAGAAACATGACATTAGAATGTATTGATGTTCTGATCATTTGAGGAACTGCTGAGTAAAACAAGAGCAGGAGCGAATGATGATGCTTCCATTGGCAAGAACTAGCTAGTACAACAACCAGTCATGAAAAGGTTGTAAAATATCTTGTCCTATGCACTGTAATTGCATTAATGACCAGTCTGTTTTATTAAACTACTAATGATGTATTTACAAAACAATGCAGACTGAAATTAGTTTTGATGGTGCGCTTACATGACAACCACATGTGTTTTACATGCGTGATCAGTATCTCTTTGAAAGCAGTCTTCAATAGTTTGCATTTTTAGGCCCCTAAATTGCTGTTGTCATATAAACGAACAGCCAATAGCAGCACAGAACCTGAAGACATTAGACATTGTTTTACTTGCTAAAGATTTAACTTAACTCCCCTTAAAACGCATGCTGTGCTTGCTGGCTAGTTATATATAATGTATAATATTAATATTATATTCAAATTATATATATATTATTTGAATATAATATTAATTATATATTATATAATTAATATTCATAATTATATATTGAATATAATATTAATTAAATAATATTATTTTGGAAACTATTTTGGCTTAAATTGAATTAAATTGAATTAAAATTCAGAATTAAATTGAATTAAACTCACCCAGTTTAGCAGGATTAAGCTCCACATTTTTCTCCATCACCTCTCTCAGCACACCCTCAGACTACAGGAGAAAAAGGGCATTTTACTCCAAATGAGAATTCATTTATAAATCATACATTTAATGTATTTATCACACTGTTACAATCAACAAATTAAACCAAAGTGCTGAAGTGGACAGAGATGGCCATCAGACTCACCACGACCTTCAGTGGTTTTCTCACTCCGTCAGTGTTGACAGAATCATACGCTGCCGCCTTCACCTCAATCTGGTGATCGCCCAACGTCATCGGAATAATCACGAATGGAACAGACCTTGTAGAAAATTTATCAACTTCTTCCACTGTTCTGTATTTACGCTTCTTACTGGCAGAACTGCAAACATTTTCTGTCTCCATAAATTCCACGCGAACCTGGTGAAAATGAGGGAATCTCTTTAACATCTGCAGTCAACGTAAAAGCAGTTGCCTGAGGGTGTCATTCCTCTCAACAAAATGACTTGGGAAAAAGTTAACAAATTGCAAAAGGAAAAGTGCCAGATTTGCAACTGAAGAGGAGAACAGTAAGGGAAATTGCATGGACAGAATTACCTTCATCTTCTGTGGGGTGTAATTATGAAGAATGGCTTTGATTTCAAGTTGCTCGTTGCGAACAGCAGAGTATGGCATCTTGAGGTCAATGAAAAAATTCTTAAAAACAACCATCTCCTCAGGATCCACCACACAGATCCCTTTGGAGAAGAAGACAAGAACAGAGAACGTTATTAGGAGCGAGATGATTTTAGTTCAAAGGTTTTTGGCTTGTAGCTTCTTCTTACCATTTGTGTTTGACAGGCTGATGGCTAGAATCTGCCAAGTAGTGATGGATTCTTTCAGGTAGATTCTATCTTTTGTCAAGGAAGTTGTGACACTAGGAGAAAAAAGATGACTTGAAATCCATGAGGTTTGTATTACATGGGAATTGCACATCATCGACCCAACAGACTCAAGGGGTCAGGCAGACTGGAGGCAGTCCAGTAGATTTACATCAACTAGCCATGTTATTTCTGTACACCCGTACCAGCCTCTGTCAGTTAACAGTTTAAGCTTCCACTAACCAGTTTTTATCTTTGCAAGGAGGGAGAGTTATTTCCTCCCAAAGCCAGCTCTCAGGAAACTGCGTCCGTGACACAATCTCATCAGACTGGGTGTAATAGTCATCGTCATCTTCACCTATGTGACATCACACCTAGGTCACACCTACCCTATCAGATAGCCTTCTTCAGAAAGTTAGAGACAGTGACCATCTACCAATATCAGTGAAAAAACTCACTGCGAGCCAGAATCATCTCTGCCTCTCCGGCCGTCTCTCGCTTGCTTTTCATCTCATTACAACAGTGAAGGAAGGCCTGAACACATTCGTGTCCATCTTCAATGTACGTGGCTCTTCGCTCACAGGTGTAGCCGAGTTTATTCTCCCTTATTCCATCAACACAGCATTTCTTCAGATCACCAGAGTATTTACCAGCTGTGTTGAACATAACAACAGTGTGGAACAGTGAGAGCAGACTGGGACAAACACAAATCTCTGTCTTTAGGAAACATTAAATTCTGCGTTTGAGAAGTAAACAGCGAGGGCATCAGGAGCATTTATGAGTATGTGGATTAAATCTGTGTGAAAGTCTAGCTTCTCACCAAGGGTAGTTGTGACCTGCAGAAGGTTCTCAGCTCTTCGTCTTCTATTTGTAGGTGCTGGACAGTCCGGCACTAGAGGACCATAAATATAATATAAAATAATGAACATATTGCATAAAGACTGAGATGCAGAATTCATTTGGGGAATTCATTTAAATGCATCTTAAGTTCATTTGCTGGACAGTAAACTAACAGAACTCTCTCTCTTCAGAGAAAAAGAAAAGGGTACCTGTTCTGGTGCTGGTTCCTCCTGCGGTGTTGGACTCAAACATCAGACCAGCATCATAGAAGACTCCCATACTGTCCCTTCCACTGCCTGCTGTACAGCCGGTGTCATGCTTCTCAATGACGTCCCAGATCTACAGAACATAGAGAGTTTAATAAGAGCCGTTTGCACGCTGTAGGCTGATGAGGACTCCTCACCTTAGACTGAGTCAGTCTGTTTTTGTTGAGAACATGCACAGCCTTGTCTACTGCCACCAGCCCAACTTTAGCTCCAGGATCACCAGTTATTTGCAAGCTGAACTCATCACCTGGGCTGTATGTTTTGACCTTGTGCTTCACCTCAAGACGGAGCTGTTAAATGAGAGATGA
>JBAJNP010011299.1:0-15008 GCA_036877545.1 Yasuhikotakia modesta
ACATATAGACTTACAGTACAGCAGCTGAGTGTTAAATTTACAGTAACACAAGCAGTTAAGTAACATGGTCATGAAAACTATAAGTATAGCTGATTTTGGTGTAAGAGACTGATATAACTGGACTGAAAAGGGACAAATAAAACGTGTAGCATGTGGGCCTGTGTACATAAAAATGTTAACTGCATTTATAACTTTTGCCTCTTTGAACATGAAATTGTAGGTACTTTAGCTTATTGTAAATGACTATTATAAATATATGGCTGCGAATCAGTAAAGGTTAAGAAATGCAATTTGAACACTGATCTGTTATGTACTAGCTCAAAAACTGATCATTTTAACCCCAAAACAGTTACAGATTGTAGCTTTAAAATACGTTAGATTAGATTTCTCAAACGCTCGGTCACAAATGTTCTGAACAACAAAAGAAACGACTGCTGGATTTCAATATGACAAATTCTGTGAGTTGGAGGGGAGACAGACCCTCATAAAGTGAAAGATCATGAATTCATTATTCTGTATGTCTTTGAACTTACAGGCTTCTCTGCGGCCATACAGGTGACTTCCACAGGTGCACAGACAGTCAAGCAAGCCCAGGGACAGAGCTTTACTGTGGGCTGCACGTACACCGTGGACCCCGAGGATGTCGGTGTACTGGACATTGAGTGGTCACGTGTCAGTCAAGACATGACCCAGAAAGACCAGCTGGTGAGCGAGGAGGAGAGACCGCTGAGAATACGAAATGGATTTTTAAAGGAGATTAAAGCGCAAACTCCTCTTTTATTGAGATTTTATTGAGCCTGGGCTGGTTAATCACATCTTTAAAGAACCCAAAATGAAAATTCTGTCATCATCTGTGAGTTTTCTCTGTGGTGCTTTTACTTCACTTTTTAAAGCTCAAAATCTCGCTGCCTATTTATGATAATTGCACAGTTCTTTAGACATTTTCCTTTTGTGTTGCACAATAGATAGAAAGGCATATAGATTTGGAATGACTGGAGGGTGAATGATGACAGAATTGTCATTTTGTGGAGAATTTTGAGGCGATACTGTATGTGCCTGATTAAAATTGTTTCGGGTCCTTTTAAGTATATGCTTAAAATACTGCCTGAAAAATTTTCTAAAAGCTACAAGTGTAAATGATGAGTTGGACCGAAAGGACACACGCCAAGAAGCTTGTCAGCTTTTTACTTAACATTTGGTGTCTTTGATGATAAGAATAAAATGATGTTTATTGAGTCTCTGGAAGACGCAGTCGGGTCCTGATCAAACGGATCATCTTAAACGGATCTTGTAGTTTCTTTGGTCATGTCTCCTTTGGCTAAATTGCATAACCTCAGGCAATATGTGTCAAAATTCCAAGAAATCCTTCTGCATGGCATGTTAACAACACAGGTGGTTGGACCGGTTATATTAGATAAGACTCACTCATCCACCAAGCCTCACCTTAGTGGATTTCTGTCTGTCTCTTAGATCTTGTCCTACACTGGAGGGATGGAGTACAGGCTTGGAGACCCAGACCTGATGAGTCGTTTGAAGTTCATTACTGACCCCAGCCTTGGAGACGCAACGATCGCCATCTCCTCCCTCCAGGTCTCAGACACCGCCACCTACCAGTGTAAAGTCAAGAAGACACCAGGCATTGACTCTAGGAAAGTGACTTTAGTGGTGCTAGGTGAGGACAGACACGTTCTCAGTCTCTACTGACTGTTTCTGGCAATTTTATTAGCCTCCTGGGTTTCTGATGTACTGGTTCCACTATCCCAACCTGCCTCTTTCATCCAATCTTTTACAATGACATGAGTGGAGTGGAGTGGTAGGTGGGGTGGACGCTCTTTGTAAAAGTCTTTCTACTGTTTGTCTACATCAACCTCGCCCAACCCTACCACTTATGTCAACAGACTGCCACCAGGGCTGTAATCTTTCACTCTGGATTTTAAAGGGATAGTTCACCCAAACATTTTCTCACCCTCATGTCAATTCAAACATATGGCTTTTCTCTTCTGTGAAACACAAAAGATGTTTTTAGAAATCTTCGTAATTTGGTGTCCATATGTTTGAAGTCAATGGGAGCCACAAAAGAATTGTATTTGTGTTCCACTGGAGCAAAAAGTCACACGGTTATGACACAAGAGTGAGTAAATAATGGAAATTTATCCCTTTACATTTTCTTTTATTAGATTTTTGTTTTATTTTACATTACATTGTACATTCAGAGTCTTTCATAGCTGTTTGGTTAAATTTGTTGCTCTTATTGAACTTTGAACGTACTATTAAACTATTTCATAAGAAATAAATGTTGATATTTTATCAATTGTGACCTCTTATTCTCAGTGAGACCCTCGGCCCCTAAGTGTTGGGTGGAAGGCAGTGAGGAAAAGGGCGGGACTGTGTCGCTACGCTGCAAAACCTCTCATGGTTCGGCTCCTTTCAAATATGCATGGACGAGAGAGACCGGAAACCTGCCACCCACCGCAATACAGAGTGAGTTCTGAGCGCTGGCCCGGTTCCGGTATTTAGCTAATACTTCAAGCATAAGCAAAATGACATTTGGTATCGGCTGGATAACCTGTAGCTTCAGGCATGTGGGTCGCAGAGCAATATAAGCTGGTGCAGATGAAAACAAACCCATTTAAAGGCCTCATAGCAACCAAACGAGTTCGACCGTGTGCAGCGTGCTGTAAAGAACACCGGCAGGGCGTTTGGAACGACTGCACAATCTGAAAGGCTGTTTTGTTTTGAAGATTTCCAGACTGGAGAGATGCTAATCGCTAACCACAGCGAGAGCTACGCGGGGAAGTACCTGTGTGAGGTCAGCAACGAGGTTGGCACCGAACGATGCACACACACCCTTCAAGCGTACGAACGTAAGTACGGGTGCCTCACTATATGCAGACTTTTCCTGCTGTTACAATCTAAATGTCACTGCATTACATAAGAAAATATCAGAGTGACATTTATTTTAAAGAAATACAGCACTTTTTTAAATACAGGAACACTGGGGCTGGTTGTCACACATTTAGAGAACATTGATAAGAGAAGGTATTTTTTAAAAAGTCAATGTTTATGGAAAGTTTTGACCACAAAAGGGCGTTCACTGAACACATCGACCCTGCGTGACATTGTAACCCAATACTAAAGTGGGCTAGGTTGTCACAATGAGAACATGTGATTGCAGTCCACTGTATGACTTTAACAGTAAACTAATTGTGAGTTTGGAATTAACATGCTAGCATACAACAAATGTTACTGAGCCCTGTGTCAACTTTCCAAATGGCAACTAGCCCCAGATTTCCTTATGCTGTTTAAAATTTTGACAAAACATTTCTTGACAACTTTCTTGTTAAGTGAGAAACGTGACATTCTGAGAAAAGTTGAAGCATAATTTCTTGCAGGTGACACAGGAATTGGCTTATACAATGAATCATTTTCTTCATACAATCAGACTGAATGGCTGTCAGTCACTAAATTTCTGCAGAATCATTCTGTCTTTTTTTTTCTCCAAGGTTTATAGATGGTTTAATTACTTTGGCCAAATGCTGCAAAGTTATTGTGTATAAAGATCAGTAGGTGTCCTTGTGCAAAATATGTAACCTCACTCAATATATAACTGTGTGGAAAATACTGGTTTCATAAACTCATTCCTGAACCTTTTTTTTATCTCTAGCAACCAATAAAGTGGGAGTGATTGTGGGAGCTGTGATTGGTGCATTGCTCTTGCTGCTCCTCCTACTTTTGTTGCTCTGGTTGCTGATTTGCTGTTGCCACAAGCGACGTTATGAGAAAGAGGTTGCCAATGACATCAGGTATTAAAGGGATTTATTTATATATTTTTGCCAAGGCAAGCCTCACTATCAGTTGCTTTTAAACGCATAAATAATGACTCAATAAAAACAAGATAACTGCAGAGGACTGATTTAAGTAATAATGAACTTGGCTGGATGCTCGCGCTAGCATTACATACTGTCTGTGGTATTAACATGCCGTTTTATGACTGCATAGCCCCAGTACTATTATATCATGCCTCTATAAAAGTATATACTTTTCCTATTACAAACATGCATATCACTGGTGCACAGTAGAGGTACGTGAATCGACAGCTAGTGACTCGACAGCTAGGAATTGAGTAAATTCCTAGTTGACTAGTCAGCAAAACCTGGTTATGTATCGCCTTGTTATTGCAAGAACACCCAATAATAACCTGAGCTGCATCAGTTCCCAACAACAGATACAGTATGTACTCATCCGTATTCCCATCCTAAAAATCATTATACAGTGAGGCAATAACACACAAACAAGAGATTTGTGTGGTTTAAAGAAAGTTTGCTAGTTTAAAAGGTGATTCCAAGTCTCAAACTAAGCCAGCGCAAATAACCTTATGGGCCAAAACTAACCAACTGGTGTATAATGGATAAAATATTAAACTATTATAAATTATGTAATAAAGTTTATTTTTCTTCTCTCAGGGAGGACGCAGATGCCCCCGTAAGTCGGACCACGAGCTTCCGTTCCGTGATGAATTACCGCACGCATCCCGGGCTGCACTACAGCTCGGTTCGGAACGATGACGTCACATGGGCGGGATCCGATCGCAGCAATGTCCAACAGGACGCATTGGCGAATGATCACAGACAAACGCTCCGATATGACAGTAAATACGGATACCCTGTATAACCGGGGGGCGCTGCACCGATTCGACACTTAAACTGCACTGCCAATATTTTCTGCACAGAATAACGATTTTAAAAGATTCACATTTTTGAATCCATGTTCAACATTTACTAATGTATGTCTATATGTGTTTAAGTACTTTTGTATGAGATCATTTTAAGCCTTAATAGCTGAATGTTCTGATGAGTTTTTAAAGTTTTTAATCTGTTTGTAACAATAAATTCAGTCCTTTTAGATTGAAAGTTAAAGAAGCGTCATCTGAGTGGTTGATCCAATACTACACAATAATGAACTGGTCCTGCATGGTTAGCTGGTGGTAACTAGTCAGGTACTGGCAGGTTTTAGTCTGAGGGACCAAGTAAAAACATTTTAAAAGCAGCGTTCATATGGTAAAGGCTGCTTAACCAGACTATAAACCAGGTTAAAAATTCCCATAGTCATTCTGTAGTTCACATGGTGGTTTTGTCTTTAAGAACATAATTCCCATTAAGAGCTTGTGTTTGAAATGAAGCCCCATTAGCCAGCAGCTAGAATTGTTTTTCCCCAGTGATGCACCTGCACCAGCTAGTTTTCGCTCCAAATCAACTCATTGATTTACAGATGATGGGAAGCAAATTGTTTGCTTTGATTTGCATCTGCCAGCTAACAGGTCAGCCGTTGTGTTAGCGTTGTGCTAGAGCGCCTCCAGGCTGCGGTGCGCGGACCACCCCAACCGGCCCACTGCCTTTGTGATCTGTTCAGCTTCAGACAGTCTGTTTGCCTGATAATCACTGATTATGGAAAAAGGGTCTCGAGAAACGAGATCTGAGAGAACAAGCTTCTATTTATACACTGAATTTTTATATTTTAGGAAAACTCCATGTGGAACAACTCCAGACTTAATTGCATAAAGCTAGTTTTTCATGTTAAGGTTCATTAGGCTTGAAAATGTAATATTTTGTAAGAAAACCAATATTGTAAGATGTACTTATTTTCCCTTCAAACATAATAAAATAATAATTCTATATTTTCTGAAGTAATGCGATTAGAGCTCGCCTGTGCGAAGTGCTGTTCTGATTGGCTGTCAGGGCATTGCTGGGCGATTGTTAAAGCGTTGCGATTGGTTGTTAATGTTGCTAAAGTGTTGTGGGTGGTTAATTACTTAAAAAGGTCAAAACGGCTCAAACCAGAGTGTCTATGATATTCTGATCATTAGCAGGTTTGTTAACAGGGTTTTTTATGTGCCAGTAAGATTATTAGTAACACTTGCTTCAGCGTTGTGTGTGTTTGCATTAAACCTGCATCATACAAAAATGTTCAATAAGTACAAAAAAGCCAATGTTATGTAAAACATAAAAACATAACACAACATCCATACACAGTAGATGTTTTATGACAAAATTCCTGTTTTGATAACTGTAAAACAAATAGGAATGTCATTTTAAAAAAGTATTATTAAAAGTATTACGTAATTCAAGAAGGTATTAAGGCTACAGCCGTCAGAAATGTGTTTTAATCAAACTCAGCCACTTAAACCTGATTAATTATAACTTGATTATTTACACAATGGCAAGAAATGATCAGGATGGAAATGAAAGAGCTGGAAAAGCCATTACTCAGTGGGAGAGCGAGCGCTAGCTTACATGAGGGCCTCAACGGGAACTTCATTTAGATTTAAAGCGTTTGAGGAAATATTATACTGATCGCTGAGTTTTATTCAACCACAGACTGTATTTCTGTATTTAACACTGAGACAAACCAACGATACCTCAAAGGTCTCGCAGAAACCATTAAATCCATCGTTGATACTTACTGATAGTTGAGCTGTTGTTTTTCCATTCAAGATGATGTCACTTCCTGGAAGATGAGAAGATTACCTAACACTTCCTTTTGTTAGATTAAAAGATTGGAACAGTTTAAAGCAAATGCTAGCAATGGCAAGCTAGGTTTGTAACCATTTGATCCCGCCCACCCTTTAAAACCACGCCTCCTCCAAAACGCACAAACTCTTACATAGTTTGACAGGCATGTAGGACGTCCTATCATTCGAACCGAGTGCAATGATTGGACAAACAATTTTATATTTGCACCTTCCAAAAACACATGCAGCAAAACAGCAAAGCGGTAAAATTATGACGAATTCCAACAGAAATACGGCAGCATGTTTCATGTCACGTTGTGTCATTCTTTATGAAGTCATACTGTAAGTTATTTCTTATTTAAATAACACAATAACCTTTATGGTTCCCTGATTATTACGGTTTTAATCCTTCTGATGTGTGTTTAAATGCCAGGGTCATGTACGTATTCTCGTACTCTCTAGCACACAAGAAGCAGAGAAAACCCACTGCTGGGTTACTAAGGAAACGGGAAGACATTTGGCTCATGGCAAGGACTGCTGGATGTGTTTGAATGTCATAAATGATTTGAACAAAATGATCAGACTAACACCAAAGTTCTCGCAGAGCAGCGGGAGGCTGTGATGTCATCAGCATGTTAATAAGCAGAATGAAGGTGTGCATCAAATGCCAGATGAGTAAAAGTCTCTCGTGAATGAGGTGAACCCAGTTAACAGGGAACGTTCTGAGAACATTGAGAAACGTTCTTCAGAAGTTATCAAAGACATTCTTGCAGTAATGTTAGCAGAACTTATACATCAAAAACATTATTTATATTGCCAGTAAATGTTACAGAATTGAATTCATAATGTTTAAATAACGTTCTTATAAACAAGAAATATAAAAAAAATCTTTTTCTTAAATATTTTTAACATTCCTAGAACTTAAAGTATAAAATAAAGTTTGTTACTTAAAGAAACGTTAGGGAAACGTTTTTACAACCCAAAATTGTTAGCTGGGGAGGTGTTTAAATTAGCAGCAGATGTGTCTCAGCGGTGTGTGTGCTAGTCAAATCAAGCCTCTGTAGATCCGGGCTGCATTAACACAGGATGGACTTTAGGCAAAACAGAACAACCAGCCAACATTTGACTTGCATTTACATTGGGCACATCTGTAAATATTGACAATTTGCAATGAGAACATACGATTACATAAGCAAAGAACAAGCAACTTTAGAGACAAATTTGAAACAAACTTATGTTCAAATCTATTCAAGTCTTGTTCAAATCTATTTAAAAGAGACGGTTGTGTCCAAAATCACTGTTATTTAATGTTTTTTTTCTCTTAGCCATAAACAAAACATCAGTCATTAATGTTCCTCATTAACCAGTTTATCATATGAGAACAGAACATTGCAGCTGACCACACAGAGCTTTATCTAAGACCAAAAGTGAATGTGAAAGATTCAAGAAATTTTCACCTCAGAGTAAATTTAAGCTCAGCAGCCATGGAACAGAACAATTTACAACCGCTAATAAAGTAATGCTTGGCAGGAGAGTTTGATCTGTGCCCTCAACCAACAAATTCAAAATTTCCACCACATCCCAAATTATGCATTTTGTCTAATAACATTTTATGCTGGAAATGTCATTTTTAGGATTTAATTGGAAGAAGTTCTTAGTCTTGCTAAACTCTTGTGGCCTTAAAAGTATTTATCTCAAAAACACAAATACGTCTTCACACTTTTTGTATATTTTTTGATAGAGTCGTTTTAGGAATTCTGTTTTTATAATGCATTTTTAAAAGATCGAAAGTCTGGGACTAAATTCTAACAGAAAAATCTGGACAAAAAGTCATTTAAAATAGCAAAAATAAAAGTACAGAATCGTTCACGAGTTTTCAAGGGCTGCACAGCAAAACGTAAAAGCTGGAATCAATGAAGTTAGCAGAAAACCTTCCATTGATAAAAACACACCTTTGTTCAGTCGTGTGTGTGATTTCTGCATGTGTGTTTATGTAGGTGTGTATCTGTACGTCAGACCAACAGCTACACCCCACCAGACCTCAGCATTCATTTGAATTGTGCCTGAGCTCTATTCCCACAATGCCAGGATAGTGGTTAGAATGTCTAGTCATGCCTTTGTCCCCTGGAACACACAGATTTAAATGTGGTTACGGTCAGTGCATGAAAATCTGACTTCATAGCCAATATATAAAAGTCAATCATGGGTTGTCACAAGCTTTCAGCACCCAGCATAGCAATTCTGCCTCAATTTCCTCTGTTATTTTCTTTCTCTTTAAATAAATATATTCAGCAATGACAGAACACCATTTCCTGTTATTTTCATCCTTCGAGTGCACGAGGGGCAGCAGCCCACCGAACACGAGGACACGTACCTGAGAACTTCAAAATAAGGTACCGAGGGTCTCATGAGATATCCGTGACTCTTCTTGACATGCAGTAGGAGTTTACAGACATTAAATAGCTTGAATCATTTGATCTTGGATGAATTTGTCAATGTTTTAGATTGCAGACTGAAAAAGACCTTGAGACGTTGAGATCTGTTCTCAAGGTAACGCTTTGGAACTTACAGTCACCATTTGCTCCATTAAATCCCATTACAGGATAAACTATTGGTGTGATTGTGTCACTGTTATAGATTGAGACATCTTTAATTAACATCCACAGTGAACGCGACACAAGTGTGAGGAATCATGCTGACTCTGACGGACAAACTTGTGGTCTGGCTGCTGACTGCTGTGCTGGCCATCTGCACCATCTTCTTCAACACGTACCTGCTGCTGGTGAATCAGAGAAGCTACAGGAAGAAGCACAAGCTGAACCCGTGTGACTTCATCATCTCAGCCATCGCGCTGGCCAGCATCTCACAGCAGGTTCTCGCCTACTTGTGGCAAACCATAGATGAGACTGACATTGTGTGTCGAATCGATTTCACAGAGGCCATCATACTGGTCCTGATCTTCAGCCTGAAACTCATCATATTTTGGAGCACAGCTTTTCTCACCTTCTACTATGGGACTAAACTGGTGGTGGAACCCGTGCACTGCTACACCTGCATTCAGGATGCCATCATCAAACACGTCCACACGGTTCTGGCCGTGATCGTGGTGAGCGGTTTTGTGAACTGCGTTCCAATGATAACAATCGCGACCCCTTACAACACCACCTCAGATTTGGGTGACTGTGGCTCCATCATGCCCAATGATGACATCGGCTGCGGCTACATCTTCTACTATGTTCTCATTTCTGACATCGTTCCGGGCATCATAATGGTGAAAAGCAGCATTTCTATTGCGTACCACCTGGCCAAACATCTTCTGGACATGAAGGCCAGCACAAACGGGACTCACGGGCCCAAGCTGGGCACTCAGATGCGAGTGATTAAGATGACACTTACTCTGGTGGTCGTGTTTCTGTGTTTTGTGGTGGTGGACATATATACGCAGTCCACCGTGGTGCTGTATAAAGATAACACCCTCGCTCTGACCATTCTGTTCGGTAGCATCTACACCGCAGTCAGTTCAGGAGTGATGGTGTACGGCAAGAAAAGCTACTGGAAGGAACTCATAGCGTCCTATAACCAGTTTTTAGATGAATACCCGGTTTTAAATGGTTTGAAGGTCACAGAGGTCAAAATAGACCCACATGAACACAACCATCACTAATGCTAAAGCTAACGGGGTTAGAGTCGCAGCGTTGGCTAACTTGACTTACTATCTATATCTTCCTGTAACCAAGCAATAACGTTAATCCAACATCCAAAAAACTGTATATTATAACGCTTTTGTTGCTTAATGGAAACATCAGGGAAACATTCTTACAACCTGTTAGTCATAGTAATAAAAACAGTGAAGTTAAATGATACGTGTAACATAATATGATTTAATAGTAACACATGATGAAGGCAAACTTAATTATTACTGACTGAATGGTTATTAAACACAGATTTAAAGATTTCTGTTTTCTGAGATGCTGAAATGTAATTTTAAATCCATTAGATAATTATTATCTAAGGCATTTAAATTTGTAATATCATTTTGTTCTTCTGCAAGTACAAACTTGGTTTCACAGACAGGGCTTATGTCTAGTGCCAAAATAAAATGTTTAAATATATCAGCGCCACTGTTTTGTCTCACACCAGTGATCTTTTTTAAGGCATGTTTATAAAAGCTACTTAAATGTCTCGATTTAATTAACTTAATCCTGGCGCAATCGTACCTGTCTGTGAAACCAGGCCATAATCGGTTTATACTGAACATTCATATTTCTGTCCAACTGTAAATGTGAAGACCTTGGAAAATGTTTCTTTACTTAAACATTACAAAACCTTTAAATGAATGTCTGCATAACACACTGGAACGCACAAATGTTTATGGCTATTTACATTTGATGAAGACTTGCCCACAAGACTCCACTGAAAACCGTTTTCTAAACTAGCCTGGTGATATTTGGGTAGTAAACAGTAAGAATTCTCAGTTTTCATATTAAAGACTCGCTGCAGCGAGAGCCTTTCTTTTTTTTACAACACAAGCTATACAAACCTTTGTAAAGCGCCTTTACGGTACATATAGAATGTTAGCATTGATTTTGCAATGTCACACAGCAAAAGGCATTCAGTGTCAATACTGAAGTACACATCTGTTCACACCTGTGTGAATCTGTGTGGTTCTCAATGCGTGTTTGCTGTGCTAACAGACATCATTGTACATGTATAGGTGGCTGTTTACAGTCAGTAGGTGGAAAACACTTAAGCAGAGAAAACGGAGAAAGAAAATCAAAAGGAAAAAACATCATATTTGCTCAATGAGACGTTGTTAGATAAAATGTGACATTTCTCTCATTCCCCATTTCACTGAAGATAATGACATGAAATGAAATTAATGTTAGCAAATATGACCAGATTTCATCTGTGTAGCGCGTCTCGAGTCTGTGAGAGACACAATAAACCATAAGGTATAACGCTGATGAAATTCAAAAACTCGCAGATCCTCAAAACCTCAGATGCCATCTGACCACCAAACAAGCCAGAATTTCACATTAAACCATAAAATAAACGAGATATCGAGCTATTCATCCAATTTCGCTCGAATAAGGATTCAGGTTAATCAAGCTAATGACATACTTCTACCATTCATTCATTCTGTCTGTGTCCACGGGTTAAACCGCGGCTCTACCGTTCTCAAGCGCCAGCCAAGTGTTATACAGCGTTACCATGGTGATATCCATCAGCCCCGCGTAAGATTAAAGGCTATTTAGTACCGTAATCTTTCATGTTACAGGGTTATAGAACACAGAACACATTTAACTTGCCAACAGGAGAACGAGGTTCACAAGAGCACATATTTTATCACGTATCCTGAAACAAAAACTATAAACAGACCTTTAGGATGTAAAGACTGAAAAATGCTATAAGAATTAAACACGACAAACATACAATGAAAGCATGAGTTTGCACATCTCAGAGGGAACAACCCTGGACATCAAGCATTTAAGACTTTCATTGTGTGACTCATAGCAGAACAGAAAGAAGCAGAGAGTGAGAGAGAGAGACAGAGAGAGAACCACCTTTACAAGCAAGATTATTTACTGTTTAATCTTCAACCTGCAGTGTGGGAAATGAGCTTTGATCTTGTGCTGTATGCCACCCACAGCCGTGTCTGGCTACCGTCTACACAACTGAGCCCACCACACGTCAAGATTAGACCAGAACAGTCGTTACCTCACACAGTGACTCAAATAACATCAGTCTGACAGGCAGAAATATACAGGTCAGGTACGTTTTTACAATGACATTAAACCGGCTGGTGTCAAGGTGATTCTAGTGTCATGAAGTTAGTTTAAAAGCAGAGCATCTTCTTATACAATCATATACTTTCAAATCTGGTTTCACCTTTTAAATCGATTCAATAAAAATAAATAAATTAAACGCCATTCCAGATTTGTTTTGGCACTTTTATTCAAATTGAAGTGCAAGCATTCACAAGAACAATAACAGTTTTTGACTGAAGTAGTCATCCATTAACATCCACAGGTTTTTGTCTGTGGGAGAGTTAAGCTGCCCACAGTAACTGGAAAACCATTAATGCGAATTCATCTTAAAAACAAATGATCCATGTTTACGCTCAGAATTAAACTGATCAGAAACGCTATTCCAGCCTCATTTAAATTACAATTTCAATAAAGTTTAAATAATTCTGTAAAGATAAATTCATTATTTACACCTACAATCCCTTTTAAAAAAAACAACATTCTGGTTTTTCCGTGGATTTGGGAAACGATCACATTTGTTCGCATAATTTCACGGTTTATTACAGAATGTACAAAAGGTTTTGTGCGGAAATATAGTTTGCAAAAATTTCATTACAGCAGAAATCTGAGAAATTTTTGCAATTAAGATTTACTGCATGAACTCATCACAAAACATCACAAACATCAAAACATCACTGCTCTCATATCAATGTTATTCTTTACATGGGAACTGTAACTGTGCATATATGAAAACAATCACATTTTGATGTACAGTAGTAACGAACAAATATACAACAGAGTTCTGTGTTCAAAAACATCACAAACAACAATTTAACTGAAGGTGCATTTTGTCATAAGCGAAGAGACAAATATTAAACTGTAAAAATAACTTTTATCATATATAAAAAAACAATCTGGCCAAAAACAATAAACATTTGCTTTCAGTACAGTGTGTGCACTACTGAAATGTGATTCTAGAATTGAGGTAAATGACACTCACAATAAGATAAGACTGTTTGATTCACAGAGACAAAATATATTGTTTCAAACGGTCTCTAGAATCAAACTTATTCGAATAACTCTTACATTTTTGGGGTTTTTTGCATATAAATTTGGTTCTCCACACTGAAAAATGAAAGCGCTGGAAAAATAATCACAGCTTTTGTTGCTTTGGAGAAAGACCAGCTGAACTCTGCACTGCGAGAGCTTCAGTAACAAATATGAAAGTCTCTAATGCGTGAACTCAACGAGAGAGAGCTGTGTGCGAAAATGAATACGTGCTAAGCCCAAGTAAAATATTAACATTTATATTCATAAATATTAATATTTATGTTGCAATAATAACTTGAAATATCTCTACTCATAAGGCACGGATAGAGAAAAACAAATAACGTCCAGTTGGTATCAGGAAAATTCTAGCATTTGACAAACTACCCCTCGGTCAAATAATCAAACAATCTCTTCTGCTTCTGCTCAGCAGCGATTAATAAATACACACTAGAGGTTTATTTCCAAATAAGAGTGGTGACGTCTTATCATGGTGAAATGTTTTGAGAGGAAAGTAATTAATTGCCTCCCGTGTGTCTAAGTACCATTCAGATCTGCTTCTCTGTGGACCAAACGCTGAAAGCCTGCGGAGATGTGGGCCACGTGACGTCCGTGGGCTCCAGAGACCTCAGGGAATCTTTATTGTGGATTAGCGTCACTGCTGGGAAACATGGACTTGCGTGTTTTGGGTGGAGGAGGGGGTGGCTTGTTGTCTACTTTCATTGGTAAAGGAGGAGTGAACTACAGGTGGAAAAAAACAAAGTGTTTCTAGTTTACATAGTGGTTTACTTTGTAAACATCACAATATCAGGATGACATTCATTTGACTATATATTATATATATTTTCACTTAAGATTTCAGCAAGGTTAGCATTAGCAAACTAGCTTTGAAATCACTCCAATCGCCCTTTCTTCAGAGCGCTCTCCTAAGCCACGCCTCCAAATACAGTTTGAAAGCAAGTAGGACGTCCTATCATTGCATTCGGACCGAGAGCAACGATTGGACAAACTTTTTATGTTCCTGCGCCTCACACAGAAAATATGCATTTATACAGATATCTTTAAACCACTCTACCTAGTTATTGTAGTATGTGAAGAGAATTTCAATTAGTATATGAAAAATGTGCCTTGAAAAAAACATTTACCCTGCCTTTAAAATTTTTTCCAGTTGGAAAATACATTTTAAAAGTACAACACTTCAGCACATTTGCATGTTTGTTTTCTCAGGTAAAAGTGGGTGTGGCTTGTGCAGTTACCTCAGAGGTAGAGTTGTATATGCTGTCAATGTCATGGGAGTGTTTTTTGGGGGGCATTGGAGGAGGAGTGCCTGTGATGTCAGAGGCACTGAAGTCACTCTCGCTGGGGAGACACGTGTAACCTACAGGTGGATGATTGACAGATGATGCGTTAATGTTTCGACCAATCAATATCAATGGAATCAATGTCATGTGACAGCTCAGTGTGGGAGGGTCGCTGCAGGTGTCTGTGCGTTTGGGTGGGTGTAAATATCTGTAGGTTGTGTGGAGGAGTAAATATGTTAAAATCATATTATGATCTGGTGTAATGTGGTGTGTGTGTTCAATTATCTCTCACAATAGCTGCGTTTTAATGTGGAATCCATTGTGAAATCCATGATGGATTTCAGTGTAAACATACAGGAATACAATAGATGTTAAAAAAACAAACAATAACAAGAGTTATTACTA
>JBAJNP010011300.1:0-15004 GCA_036877545.1 Yasuhikotakia modesta
TCTCTCTCTCTGTCTCTCTCTCTCTCTCTCTCTCTCTCTGTCTCTTTCTCTGTCTCTCTCTCCTCTCTCTCTCTCTCTCTGCAGAAGTGAGTTACGCTCAGGGCATGAATGACCTCTGCAGTCGGTTTCTTGAGGTTCTGGACTCAGAAGTGGACACATACTGGAGCTTTTCCTGTTACATGGAGAAGTTTTCCAGAGACTTCCGTGCCGATGGACTGTATCGCAAAATGGGTGAGTTTCCTTCATCCTTTTGTCGGCCTGTTATTTCCAGTGTTGTCAGATGTTTCTCTGCTGCTTCATCTGACTAACATCTGAGATGTTCCTCAGAGCTGGAAGCTGCATTGCTGAAGGAACTGGACCCTCAGCTACACGCTCATCTGGTCACAGACAATCTGGACAGACTCACATTCTGTCACAGGTGTGTTTTCTCTCTCGCTTTCTGTTGCTTTCACTGTTTCTCTCTCATCTTCTCCTCGCTGGTTTCTCCATCTCATAACTTTTATTTATCTGGTCTGTCTGTCCCTGAAGATATAATGCAGCTTTCAAATGATAGTTTTCCCAAAATTTATTTACTCGCCCTCATTTCAAACCTTTTGTGTTTCACAGAAGAAAAGGAAATTGAGTAGAAGATGGATTATTTTGTCTCAAATATAACTTTAAAAGGTTGAATGACATCAGAGCGGTTATTTTGTCTCAGGTGGCTGTTGTTGGGTTTCCAGCGGGAGTTTGAACACAGCGACGCTCTGCGGCTCTTTGAGATCTTTAGCTGCGATCATCTGGAGCTCATCTCACAGCAGGTGGATCAGGCCCGGTATCGAGAGAGGCTGGCCCGAAAACAAAGTCTGGGTGAGAGTCTGTTAAACCCGACATCTTATCTTTGAGTGTTAAATGTCTCAAATCATGAGCCTTACTCAGAAAAAGTTTTTTTAAAGACTTTATGATTTTCATTTTATACCATTTATTTATGATTTATTTGTACTATTAAAACAGTTCCTCACAGCTGCTGTGTCATTTAAAACATATTTTAGATGATTTATTAGCATGATATGTAAACCTGTCGTTTAGAGGACGACTCTGTGACGGAGCTACAGGCCGTAAACACGGATTTCACCTTTGAGCTCTTCATGTGTGCCACCATCCTGCTGGAGAACAGAGACGCTCTCCTCAGCTGCAGGAACGAGGTCCAGCTCATCCAGTTTACAAGCAGGTGTGTTAATGTGATATTACATTCAGTAATTGTGATTCTTAATAGCTCCAAACTCTCTGTCGTAATGAGACGTAACCGTGATGTCACTGACAGTCTGCAGGGAAAACTGGACCTGAACGTCACGCTGAAGAAAGCAGAGGAACATTTCTACAACTATTGCAAACGTTCAGCGTGGGATTACTTGAGCGGCCGCTGTCACATGCGCAAGAGGAAAGGGGATCATTTCTTATATCAGCTGCGAAACCTTTTCTCCTGAGACCAAACGCTGGAAAATCGGATGTTGACGGATGTTCTGAGGTCTCGCTCCTGTGGGATTCATTCCGAGGAATCGTGCTGCTTTTATCCAGTGTTTGTTTGTTTGTTATATGAACGAGATGGAAAGAGTTGTTCATGCCAAACACTTGACCTTCAAAACCTTGATCCTCTGATGTTGTAATGTCAGGATTTATTTGACAACCTCTGAGATGAATTAACCTCTCCAAATTCATCCAGAAATACTCTAGATTAATAGTAATTTACTGTAATTTGCCACTGTAGTTTTAAGGATATTTTATCCAGAACGTGCCTGAAAATACAGGAAGCATTTGCTGATAATATTAGATTTGTTTTTTTCCTCAAGACTTCATTAAGCCGTTTGGCTGTAGATGTTCCTCGTCTTTGGACAGCCGAGATCCAAACTAGCGACGCTGTGAACGGAGTATTTGTAATGGATAACGGCTGAGGAAGCAGAACTCGCTGCTGACTGGAGTGAAGCTCAACCTGTGAGTTTAATTCCACTCCAGAAACATCTGGCGCTGACTCAACGTCTAAATGGCATTAGAACACGTTATAATAATAGAAACTCTGTTCTGAGAAGCTCTAGAAGATCCGCTGTGGACTTCTCAGACCAACTCAAAGTTCTCAAGTGTCAGATGAGCAGAAATAACTCACCGGGTGGCAACACCCCACCAGGACCCCGGTCACCCTGAGAGCACTGTGCTGTTGTGTTATTATATAAGAGGCACCGGATAGATGTTTACTTTATTTAAACTTATTTTGCATGATGATTATGGGACACTAGATTCACATGTTCTGAATGACACACTGTGGTTAATAATTGCGTGTTGTGGATTATTATTTATTAGTTAATGACACTGTGCACATAAAGTGTGGGGAAGTTGTAATGTTTATGTTTTAGGTGGGATGTTTTTACGATGTAACCTGACTGAATCACTGCTGTTGTTTTGAAGTTTGCACAATGTTCTTATGATGTTTTAACGAATGTAGCCGGAGAGAAAATCACAGCAATATTAAACTGAATGAAGAACTTCAAGACTTGATTTCTGAGGTGAGTTGTGTGATGTCACAGGAGTGTGTGTGTGTGTGATGTCACAGGTGTGTGATGTCACAGGAGTGTGTGTGTGTCTGATGTCACAGGAGTGTGTGTGTGTGTGTGTGTGTGTGTAGAGAGTGAGAGAATGGGGGCAGCGAGGGTTTTATTTTAAGAGTACTGTGACATTTAAGTGCTCTCTTTCTAGTGAGTCATGGACACTAGTACTTTTAGAGTGCATCACTCAGTACAACGTTACTCTAAAATAAGATAACAGTACAGAAATAGCTGTAAATATTATAAGAATTCGGTCCAATCAGATCACACCTGCAAATTTTCTATACTTTATTCATCTAACAGGAAACATTCTCATAATGTTGGCTAATGTTCCCTAAAAATTCCCTGAAAGTTGTGAAAAATGTTCTTGCAGTAACAAACATTTTTAAATGTTGAATCTCATATATACAATATCTGTGAAAAACTTTATTCTCAGCTTGTTAGTGAGATTAAAATAGGGTGTGGGATGTTTCTAGAACATTCAAAATAACATTTATGAAACAGTTTTTTTACATTATGGAAATATTAGGAAAATGTTCTCACAACCTGTAATTGTTAGCAGAGCAATTCCCTACAAACTGAATGTTTGAATATAGATTTATATAGAAATGTTATATGTAATGATTATGTATAAAACCAATATAACTGTAATATTATTTTCGTTGGTTATGTCCGATATCATCCAGGGCACTAAATAAACCAGGAGTGTTTCAGCAGATTTAGGGACATGATGCCCTTATAAGCGTACATTCACAGAACTCTGAATATGTCGTGTTTGGAGGCTGTGCATAAAACATTATATTAAGTTAATATCACTTCTGTTTACTCCATGTTTTTTATTGCTTTATATCACACTTATCTTGTGTTAGCACATGTTTATCTAGCATGCCACAGCCCCCAGCCATTTCAAAATAAAAGAAGTCACACACAAGTTGTTTAAAGTATTTAAGCGTGTCAGAAAAGTCCCTTTTGTATGAAAACAAGTGTTGTCTGTTTTCCTCAGCCCTGCTGGTGCAGTAGCAGTGAGTTGTGATTGTATTTCACTGGCTCTGAACAACAGACATGCTGAGCCCGGCACTGCAGTCTAGAACTTTCTCTGGGTCAGGTGACCCAACACTGGAATCTCTCTGGCTGGTGTGGTTATATATCCTCAGACGTGTGCAGTTCAGTTCATCAGAATCGGGCTCCGGTCGAGGGCAGACTGACTCTGTTGGTGTGCTAAGGGACACAACTGACATTTTCTGATATCTCTCAAGTACAACTTTTCCAGTAAGGTAAAACTTTTTCTTTTTGAGGCATTGCAACAATTTGTCTTGAGGCTTTGTCTTGTTCGCTTTAGATTTAAACACATTTGGCAGTTTTGTTTATTCATTTTTGGCATTTGTAAGCTATCGATTAACCAGACAAGGAGAAGCTTTTGAACCAAACTCTACTGACTGCATATCCATCCTTCCACAACTTCCATGTTTTACTAATCAACTATGCAGTAAATTTGGTGATAAATGCTTTTTCACACTTTAATATTATTATGATTGTTGTTATTATTATTATTTCAAAGTTTGGAGTAATTGTTATCAACAATACAAAAAGGCCACATGGAGGTATGAGAATTCTGCAGAGACCAAAAATATACTTTACTTATTTTCTGTGTATCTTATAATCTGTATATTATAAAATATGTTAAAACCTGTTAAAATCCACCCTTTGTGTAGATCCTCACACACTTAGTTCTCACATATACAGTATTAAGAACTGGTTGGATTGCTTTTTTGATGCAAATTGGAGTAAAACCACAATTCATATTTGTCTACCAAATAATGTCATTCATTTTAAGCCTGTGCAAGTGATTTTTAATCTATATGGTTTATAGATTGTATAGACACACACACACACACACACACATATGGACTCTATACACATATACTGTATGTGTATATAGCCATTCTGTCTATGATACGCTGTCAGGTGTTGAGATGTATGTCACATTAGCACTGATTTTATTGTGTCAGCTCTCTATGTGCTCCTGTCCCATGATGTGATGTCAGAACAACCTGTTGCTTTGTCTGCAGCAATTTGTCTCGGCGATTTGTGCAAATGCTTCAATTTGCAGTAATAAGTAGGTTGTGTGTGTGTGTGTGTGTGTGTGTGTGTGTTTGTGTGTGTGTGTGTGCTGTTACAGCCTTTTTAGTTTTGTACTTCATAATATGCATAAAAACACTATCTGACAAAAGATGTACAACCATACCTACAGAAACTACAGAGTAAATAGTTACTGTAGAAAAACAAAAGTTACTTTTAGTCAGCAACTGGAAGACTGTGTTTATGCCACACAGCTGATCCAGAACGTTCTACAGCAGCTGGCGGCTCAATGTTCTTGACGTAAGTTGAGGGCAAATGAAGCCAAACCGAAACGTTAACTGGGAAATCGTACCAGACTTCTCAACTTCTAACCCATGATGATAAGATTACAGTTGAGCATCGGTGTAACAAGGCCTTAAACAAGAAAAAACCTGATGGAACTATATGCTCTTCTCATCCAGGCAGGATGTCTAAAGGACCAGCAGTCGGCATTGATCTGGGCACCACTTACTCCTGCGTGGGCATCTTCCAGCACGGAAAGGTGGAAATCATCGCCAACGACCAAGGGAACCGAACGACCCCCAGTTACGTGGCGTTCACGGACACGGAAAGACTCATCGGCGATGCAGCCAAAAACCAGGTGGCCATGAATCCCACCAACACAGTGTTCGGTAAGACGACTGAGATGTTAACATTTAACTATAAACAAAGACAACATTCAGAATACAGACTGTTGTTGTGTCGTTACAGGCAGTTCAATATTTTTCAACAGCAGAGACGTGCGTATATTATTTTTCTCCATTAGAGGGCATTGCGGTTAAAAGTCTGTATGTAATCTTATTCAGCAGCTACCCTCAGAGAAATCTGTGTGCCCATATATACACACATATATTGCTATATGTGCATATCTCTAATTCCACTATAGGCCCTATAAAGATTATATAGAAGTTAACTTATACAATAAATATAGGTGTGGTCATACAAAACCGTCACTTTCTCATTGGATTTGTGAAACAGATGCCAAGCGTTTGATTGGACGGCGCTTTGATGACCCGGTGGTTCAGTCTGATATGAAACACTGGCCCTTTAAAGTCATCAACGAGGGCAGCAAACCCAAGGTAGAGGTGGAGTACAAAGGCGAGATAAAGACCTTCTACCCTGAGGAGGTCTCCTCCATGGTCCTCACAAAGATGAAGGAAATTTCTGAGGCCTATCTAGGCAAGGTGAGAAGATCTTGAACAAATCATTGTCGCCTTCAGTTACCCAAGCGTTTCATTTTATCTTGTTTTGTTGCAAAAGAACACACAGAAAACATAATAGAGAAAGTTGTGGTTGTCGGTTCTAATTACATATGTGACGTTTATCAAGCGTGGTTTCTAGAAAACGTGTGCCCAGGCTATGAGATCACTTTCTGTCACTTTTCATTAGCAGTGAAAGTCCAAACTTAAGATGTGGGGTTTAAAATTTCATTTAAATAGACATGTTTTGCCAGATTTTGAATTATGAATATTTTTAAAAAGATTCATTTATCAAATAAGAAATTTTCTCTCGTGCCTTGTTACAACTTTGTACAACTTTGGATTAACATTCTTTGTTTGAAGCATAGATAATAAGCAACAGAGTAAAATTAATAATTAATATTAAGTTAATATTTAAAAGTCAGACTCGGATCCATACATGACAGGTTCAATTTGAGATTTTGTTTGTTTCATTTCATTTTTACTTTTGATTTTGTTTGTACCTGCATTCAGACAAATTTAAATGGTAAACGAAAGGTTTTTGCAGTGCAAAGTTTGCAGAAAGTGATTGATAACATAGATGGGGTGGTTTTCAGAAATTTACCTCAGATTAATATCTGATGTCACAGCAGCCAATGGCGTACAGAAATTTTCAGAAAACATAACCAGAGGAAATATAACTTCAATTTGTGTGACATGTTTGAAGATGAAGTGTTTAGTCTCTGAACAAACACCATTTGTAAAATAAAAGTGGCGAAAAGACTCACAAATAACTCTAAATACATTGAGTAACTGCATTTACCAACCATTGTGTGAACGAAACAATAAAACACAATTGTATTGGGTGAGGCGTAAGACCATAAAGCGCTGTAACTTAAATGTTTAATGTATGTTTTTCAGTGAACGTTCGGCAAACGTAAATGTGTTTGCGTGACCACACTCATTGACTTGAGATCTTCTGATTGGTTGATGTTTCAGGCCGTGTCTAATGCGGTCATCACAGTCCCGGCTTATTTCAATGACTCTCAGCGACAAGCCACCAAAGATGCTGGAACCATCGCTGGCCTGAACGTTCTCCGCATCATCAACGAACCAACAGCGGCTGCCATCGCATACGGACTGGACAAAAAGGTACAACTATCTTCTGAACTTTACTTATCTACAACAGTACAGGCCTTTATATATTACTAGTATTACTAGTAACTTACTAGTTAGAGTCTGAGCTTGGTTAATAGGATTATGTGCCCAATAAAGAGGAAATACAAACTGTGATTAGGTTTCTAACAGTAAACTTTGTGTTGCTGGTGATGGAAGTTTGAAAACAGTTTTAACCAGGTATGAAGACTAGGTGTTTGATTAGCATCTCATTGACTGAGATCTCAGAGCACTTTACTGGTAACCAAGTTAGTGTCTTGTTTCAGGTTGGTGGAGAACGCAATGTTCTCATCTTTGATCTGGGTGGTGGCACCTTTGATGTCTCCATTCTGACGATTGAAGATGGCATTTTTGAAGTGAAGGCAACAGCTGGCGACACTCACTTGGGCGGTGAGGATTTTGACAACAGAATGGTCAACCACTTCATTGGCGAGTTCAAGCGCAAATTTAAGAAGGACATAACGGGGAACAAACGTGCAGTCCGTCGTCTGCGGACGGCATGCGAGCGCGCCAAGCGCACCCTTTCCTCCAGTACGCAGGCCAGCATTGAGATCGACTCCCTTTATGAAGGTGCCGACTTCTACACTTCCATCACCAGAGCTCGTTTTGAGGAGCTCAATGCTGATCTGTTCCGTGGAACCCTGGAGCCGGTGGAGAAATCCCTGCGAGATGCCAAGATGGACAAAGCCCAGATCCACGACATTGTGCTGGTTGGTGGCTCCACTCGCATTCCCAAAATTCAGAAGCTTCTGCAGGACTTCTTCAATGGTCGTGATCTCAACAAGAGCATCAACCCTGATGAAGCAGTTGCCTATGGAGCTGGTAGGAGCTTCCATGTCTATTATGGATCCATCATGCTGATGAAGTTCTTAATCTTGGTTCTACTTTTGCAGGTTTTCCTTGTGTAACACACCTGGTTCAAATCATCAGCTTGTTAGCATCCATAAACTGAACTGGGTGTGTTGTATAAGAGAGACCTACAAAACGTTCAATTTGTGGTTCTCCAGGGCCAGGATGAAGAACCAACATTCTTGATGAAACTTGTTTTGGAATCGTGCTTGCTGGTGTTCACATATTATCCTTTGTGATGTTCTAATCTTTCTCCAAAACCCACCCAGCTGTCCAGGCAGCCATCTTAGCGGGCGATAAATCTGAAAATGTCCAAGACCTGTTGCTGTTGGATGTCACTCCTCTCTCTCTGGGCATTGAGACGGCTGGCGGGGTCATGACTGTCCTCATCAAGAGGAACACCACAATCCCTACAAAACAAACCCAAACGTTCACCACCTACTCTGATAACCAGCCCGGTGTACTGATCCAGGTAAACGAAAGATCATGCAAGTTCATTTGAATTAGAAAGAATATAAAAGAGATGGTTACAACCGTGTTTGCGATTATTTGCGGATGTATTAGTGATTGTGCTTTACTACTATTAGGTGTATGAAGGAGAGAGAGCCATGACAAAGGACAACAACTTGCTTGGCAAGTTTGAGTTAACGGGGATTCCTCCGGCCCCTCGAGGGGTTCCACAGATTGAAGTTACGTTCGACATTGATGCCAATGGCATCCTCAACGTGTCTGCGGTGGACAAAAGCACCGGCAAGGAGAACAAGATAACAATCACCAATGACAAGGGTAAGATAACTTAAACACTGGTCAGAGTCTCAGACTGCTGCCCAATAGATAAAAGAGAAAAGAACTGTAATTCTAACAATGTTATTTTCAACAATGTTCTGATTTTTCTGATTTTTAGTCCAATTTTTTTGTCAATCCAACGTTTTTCTTGGTTATAAGAAAATTACAGTATTCCAGTATTCTAGTATTTTCTTAATTCGGAAACACTTTTAAAACATTCCAAAAACAACTTATGAATAATGTTTTTGATATTTGGATATTAAGATTATTCTTATAGCAAGTTTCTGATGACTTTTTAAAAAACATTAGCCAATGTTCTAAGAATGTTCCCAGTTAGCTGGGGAGACCCAGATAAACTCTCTCAGTTGTCCACATTGAAGATCCTTCTAATGTTCTTCTAATGTTCCTTCAGGTCGTTTGAGCAAGGAAGACATTGAGCGGATGGTACAAGAAGCTGACCAGTATCGGGCAGAGGATGAAGCTCAGAGGGAGAAGGTCACAGCCAAGAACACGTTGGAATCTCTGGCCTTTAACATGAAGAGTACAGTTGAAGACGACAAGCTGAAGGACAAGATCAGCGCAGAAGACAAAAAAATCATTACTGATAAATGCAATGAGGTCATTGCTTGGCTGGACAGAAACCAGGTTTGTAACATCTTAAATAGTGTGAATCACACAAGTGACATGCTAATGCTAACCGGTTACACTTGTTAACATGCTAGAAATTACTTTTGTCAGTTGAGTGTGAATGAGTGTTTCATTGAAGGATCTTTTGAAAACTTAAACGTTCTCGCCTTGAGGAAATGTGCATAAATTATTCATCCAGCAATGCAAACATCATTTACTCACAAGTCTAAAAGAAAGTATTATGTAATAATATTTACTAGCATTTCTTCCTGTCATACTTTTATTTCCTCATTGACCCGTTGCGGTTTTTCTCATGCGACAGACTGCAGAAAAAGAGGAGTACGAACACCAACAGAAGGAGCTGGAGAAGATTTGCAACCCCATCATGTCTAAGCTTTATCAGGGGGGCGGTGGCATGCCAGGGGGAATGCCCGGTGGGTTTCCTGGAAGTGCAGGAAGTGGTTCCTCCTCTGGCCCTACTATTGAGGAAGTTGACTAACCCTGCTGCCAAGAAAAATATTAAGACACAAAACACCAAATGAGGAAATGAGATCTCGAAGGCTTCTGATGATGAGACCAACTCACAGCTTGTGACCAAATCAATTTGTGGCACTTCTATAACAAACTTTTAGCATGTCTTTATATGTATGAACTTCACGTTTGCAAAGCCATCTGAAATGTTACCTGTAAGCTATTATTTAGCGATTACAGGATTAGTCACGCTACACACTCCAAACATGAGCTTAGGTGCAGCCCTTGAAACCTGTTTCTGTTATTAATCAGCAGGAATAGGTTTGTAGTTATTTAATTCCTGTTTTATGATTTGTTTTGATGAGTGTTTGCCTTATGACTCAAGAAGCTTTAATAAACCATATAAATTCCTCACATCTCGTCTCTTGTTTTTGAAGAAGTTTCATTTGAATGCATTCCTCGGATAAATAACAGCCAGTCTAACAAGACCTGACCAGTTTATAAGTTTCAATAAATGTAGGTGGGGACATTTTGGTCTTCCAGGCAAAATTATAAAATATTCCAGTCAATATTTAATTGCTGTTTTCCTTCTATGACAAATAAAAACATTCCAAAGCTCCTCCTTAACGCCAGACAGGATAAAAAGCAGAGGAGAGCTGAGGAACATCAGAAGAACATCAAGACATCAACTTATCTCCAACATGTTCTGGATCATCAGCTGTTTTGCTTTGGTGGCCTCGGCAATGGGTGAGAAACCGTTTGAGATCATTTAGGGTTGAAGATATCAGTGTCAAAGTGCTTTGCATGCTTACAAATAATCTGCATTCTTAGGCCGAAAGAATCTCCAAACTGAGCATTCAAATATCGTCAACGTCGTTGGTGGAGGAGATTCAATTTACCCTTGGCCCTGGCAAGTCTCCATCCAGGTCAGTTTCAAATTCAGTGTCTTTGTTGTAAAGTTTTTTTAAATGGTTAATGCTTTTATCAAATATATCTGTAACAACTGATAGCGCTTCAGTATGATAATACAACTAATTAACTTTTATTTAACCAGAACGCCAAAGGTTCTCATTTCTGTGGAGGATCTCTGATCAGTCAAAACTGGATTCTTACTGCTGCCCATTGCTCTGTTCAGTAAGAACGAGTCTGTCTATCTATCTGTCTACATCTGTGTATATGTGTATAAATGTGTATATACACCGATATAGTAGAATTTTATCTTTTGTATTTTGATTCATCTGGATTCAGCTGTTTCTGCTTTTCGACTCTTTTCTAGAGCTGGATATCACTATGTGGTTCTTGGTGAGTTTGACCGCGGCTCTGATAGTGAAGCTGTTCAGATCAAGAAAATTGCCAAGGTAGAATCTTGAACTTCTAGAAACAGACGGATAGATGTGGCTTGTTCTTCAAAGTTCATGTGACGTTTTCTTTGGCTTTTAAAAGGTCATCACTCATCCCCGCTACATCAAAGACACCTTCAACAATGATGTGGCGCTGGTGAGACTGTCTTCTCCTGCACAGATAACGTCCAAAGTCTCTCCTGTAAAACTGGTTTCCTCCTCAACCAATGTCGCTTCTGGGACTCTTTGTGTCACCACTGGCTGGGGAAAAACAGCTACAGTCTGTAAGTTTCTTCAAAATGTCAAGCTGGTCCTCAAACGTCCACCTCATCTTCATGAAACATCTCCAAGGTCTAATACTCTGTCTTTGTTCTGTTGTCCTGTAGCAAGTCCTCGTGTTCTGCAGGAGACCAGCCTGCCCATTGTGGGTACTGCTCAGTGCAAGCTGTACTGGACCGGACGCTTAAACAAACCCATCACAGACTCCATGATTTGTGCTGGAGGTTCTGGATCATCAGCTTGCACAGTATGTGAAGATATTTACAACCACATCATACATTCTTCTCAGGAAATGTCAGCTGAACATCAAGAAAATGAACCTGCGGTTTTATGTTTCGAACAGATGACGACAGAGAGATGAAAGCTACACATTGCAGCTTGAATTTTTGTCAGTCTGTTTTCTGAAACTGTGTTGCAATGCGTAACCGACTGACGTCTGTGTTTCCCCGGCAGGGTGACTCCGGTGGTCCTCTGGTCTGTGAGAGTTCAGGTGTTTGGTATCAGGTGGGCATTGTGTCGTGGGGGACAAAGGACTGCAGTGTTGACATCCCAAGCGTTTATTCACGTGTCTCTTACCTCCGCCAATGGATCGATCAGACTGTCGCTGCCAACTAGAGCTCCAAACTCAGTTTCAACGCTGCATTGAAGCTATAAGCACTTTATATCTTAACGTAATAACTTAACCAATTATCTCTGGGAACGATGTTTCATATTATAATTAACTTATTGAATTTGCTACACTTACGTCACGGTGGGGTTTGATTATTGTGCAACTATAGTCTATTATAATATTTTATTGAAATAAAATTTTATTCTTATTGAAAATCTGTGCTACCTCAGTGGGGTTTTAAATATGTGTTCAGTTGTTGGACTGAAATCTTTAATAAAAAACATACAGAGATTTTATTAATGTTGTTTCATTTTTGTTATAGCAGAAGCAAAATCTTTGAAGGGATGTAAACACTTTAAAAATGATTTGATCCACCAGTAATTTTGTGATAATTTTACTATAATAGTAAGTCTATGATGGTACATCAATAATATAATAGTTTAATAATAATCTTAATAGCTGATGTGTGTTAAAATGTTTCATATACTACAATTATTTATAATAAATAGTTTTGACATTGATGAAAAAAGTTGTTTACAAATGCAATGACATCATTGTCTGGCTAGACAGGAACCAGGCTGGTAACAACTAATAAAACGTGAACTTGCAGGTGACATTCATTTACAGGTTACGCTTGTTTGTGTGCCAAACTTTCCTTTGTCAGTTCTGAGTTTGTGATTGAAGGATCCATGAAACGATTAGATGATCTTGTTTTGACCGACACCCAGACGTTTGTGTCAATAACACAAACATTAACACACGAGTCAACAACGTGTCGTGATGATACCGGTTTTTAACGGTTACAAGGTTACACGGTTAGTTACGTAACGCACTTAAGGACAAACCTCACTGAGGTGGAGCCTGTAGCCAGTTTGTTTAGCCGTTACATTCTTGTAAGCATTTTTTCTACAGGAAGAGATCTTCATTTGCAGCCCTGCTTTAACATTTAAATGAGTGTTTGCCTTATGACATAAGCAGCAATTATAAACACAATTATAGTCTCATGCTGTGGTTGCCGACTTTCACTTGAATGCATTCTTGCAGAAAGCAGACAGTCAGAAACTACATGAATGGTTTGTTTAAGAAAAGACAGGTGGGGTCTCTTTGTTTTCGTTTAGCTAAAGCAGCTCCTTCAGTCAGTATTTATTTGCTCTTTCGACTGATACAAGCGTTCAGAAACTCCTCCTTAATGCGTAGAAGCATCTTTATAAATTGTGAAATTTAGCAGATGCTAGACACAATGTAAAGCAGCGAGGAGCCAATAGGAACTTCAGAAAGACATCAGACACTCGTCCGCAACATGTTCTGGATCATCGGCTGTTTCGCTTTGGTGGCTTCAGCACTGGGTGAGAACTTTTAAGATCATTTGCAATGAGGGTTAAAGGTTTCAGTGTCAAAATCCCTTTACTTTGTATGAATAATATCAATTGTTGTTTTTTATGAACTACATGCATTGGAAACAGGATGTGGAGTGCCGGAATTTCAGCCGCTGTACAGAATTCCCATAAAAATCCTAAATGGGGAAAACGTAATTCCTGGATCTTGGCCATGGCAGGTCTCTCTCCAGGTAGTGGCTGTGTTTGCTGAGATGTGTTGTAGACATTGTTCTCTCAGTAATGATGCGCTCATGTTCCTCAAAGACTGTAACTTTTTTTTCCTATGTTTGACCCAGACACCCAAAGCCGTTCACTTCTGTGGTGGATCTCTGATCAACCAGAACTGGGTTCTCACTGCTGCCCATTGCAATGTTCTGTAAGAACCTTCAAATATTTGAAAATCAGAGCTTATTGCTCTGTATAAAACACAGTATACATGCATACATACTCAATATACATGTTCAATTGGTAGCAGTTGTTGTGTTAGCAGCACAAAGGCCACGGGTTTGAGTCCAAGTAAACAAACATAATGATAATGTATATGTTAAATGCTTTCTTTCTCTAGAGCGAGGTACCACTACGCTGTTCTTGGACTGTATGACCAGGGATCTGATAAAGAACCTGTTCAGATCAAGAAAATCATCCAGGTATTACAATTATTGTTCATAAAAAGATGGAAAAAATAGAGCTTGTTCTTCAAGGTTCTTCAAAGATCTTCAAAGTTGTTCAAAGGTCTGTTTTTCCCTCCAGGCGATCACTCACCCTCGCTTCAACAGATCAAACTTTAACAATGACGTCACCCTGCTGAGACTGTCCTCTCCGGTACAGATGACATCTAACATCTCTCCCATCTGTCTGGTCTCCTCTTCCGCCAGCGTCTCTCCTGGTACCTATTGTGTCACAACTGGCTGGGGCAGTACCGAGTACCACCGTAAGTCCACCATTCGGGTACCGATATATGAGTAGATGATGGTTCTCACTCAGTCCTGAACCCTGGACAAACAACACACCCAGCTTGATTTTGTTCTTTTTGACAGCGAGTCCTGCGATCCTGCAACAGGCCGTCTTGCCCATAGTGAGCACGGCTCAGTGCAAGCAGCACTTTGGCCTTAACAGTATAACACCGGCTATGATTTGCGCTGGGGCATCTGGAACATCTTCCTGTATGGTGCGTAAAACACAGAGATCATACATGTCAATACATCTGCAGCTCACAGACCCGCCACTTGTAGTTTTGTACATGCACAGACTCTGAAACACGGTTACAGCGTAACCGACTGACGTCTGTGTGTCCCCTGCAGGGTGACTCCGGTGGTCCTCTGGTCTGTGAGAGTTCAGGTGTTTGGTATCAGGTGGGCATTGTGTCGTGGGGGGAGTCAGACTGCAGTGTGGCTTCTCCAGCCATCTACAGCCGTGTCTCTTATCTGCGCCAATGGATCGACTCAGTGGTCTGATCGTTTGACTGCAGTGGAAAGTTAAAACAAATCTTATAATAAATACATTTTTATTAATTTTTCTAGATCAGTAATTCTAGGCTTATTGTAGAACTGATCACATTGCTTTTGCCCCTGTCTCACACACACTCTCACACACACACACACTTTCACACACACACACACAC
>JBAJNP010011301.1:0-15003 GCA_036877545.1 Yasuhikotakia modesta
CTGAAATGATGTTGAAGGATCACTCACCACTTTGAGTTCTGGTACTGATCGACTTATCGTCCATTCTTGAGTGTTGACGAAAGATTCTGCAAAACAGCAGACAGCCACTTCAGAAAACGAATGCAGGCTTTCACTTGAGCTGAACAGACACACAGATAAATACTTTAATATGTGACAGTCATTATTCATTAATACTGAAAAGAGCTTTGTTTTCAAAACCAGTTTTCATGTGAGTGGTGTGTCAGTGGTTTTGTGTCCTAGAGAAAATCTTTTAGTAACAGTGATGAACCAGCATGTTATTAATGCTAGAATATATAACCACTGACTGCTAGAGTATGTAACCACTGACTGCTAGAGTATGTAACCACTGACTGCTAGAGTATGTAACCACTGACTGCTAGAGTATGTAACCACTGACTGCTAGAATATATAACCACTGACTGCTTTCTGGAGATCAGGGTGAGAACATGAAAACAACACTTTCATTTTTCAGCAAACTGTCTGTTTAAAGAGACATTCATGGTTCAGCATCATGTCATCACTATTCTGTACTACAGTCTATTTCAAGTCTATTTCAGTGAGTCACATCTTTATTTACTCGTATCTGTCAACCTGTGACTCCAAAGCAAGATGTCATGATCTCAAAATGCAAGTGTGAAGAATTTTAACAGAAATCTCAGCAGGTTTGAGATGAACACACACACACACACACACACACACAAAACTTTATATAAGAGTGCTTATAAAATTATATATATATATATATATATCCATGCTTACACATAATGCATACAGTAAATTAGGGATCTCATTAGCTCCAGCCCGATTTCTGAGACTGACAGTCTTAAAATCAAAAGCTAAGTCTGCGGGTCACCCGTCCAGTCATGTTTCTCTTCAAAACCAAACAGAAATATGAAATATAAAACCTGTTTAATGTTGGTACCAGCACCTCATGTGGAAGTACTGTACATCCTGCCCCACACATGGTGCGTTTCATTTCTCAAAGACCATACTAACACTGAGAACACAGAGCTGAGCCACAACTGTGTAAATATCCCTTCCGGACTGCAAGGAAACTCTTGTGGTGTCACAGGGATCACTAACCAACCAGGTGAGGAACAGAACCAGAGGTCCTGCTGAGGGTACATGTGTTTAAAGCATGATAATCACAAAGGAAGTAAAAGACCACTGCAAGCATGTGTAGATACAAATGATACAAATAATAGGGTCATCACAGTGTTTGTTTGAATGTGTTGGTCCTGACAGCAAGAAGATCCAGGGTTCTTGGCAGGCTTTAGTCTCTAGTCCAATCCTCAGTGAGATCTCACAAGATGTGCCATATTCCAAACACTCCATCTGGTGTAAATCAAAGAGCAAACAATTCAACAAAAACAACACTCAGATCTACTGTCACTTCAATTTCAGAGGAGATGATGCACTTGTAAAATATATTACAGGAGCGTTTTTACCTTACAATCATTGGAGGTCTTGAGTCACATCCTGGGGTTGGAAAGGTTCGTGCGAGTCACCACATAGCAGCCAATAACCACTCACAACATGCACACCATTGTTGACAAGCACACCATCATATCAGGGGTCAACAGGTTTCTTCAGAGAAGAAAAACTTCTGAATTTACCATGTGATGCTCTGATGTATTCCACTCATCAGTGAGTTTCAGAAATAATATAGTGCACACTTGCTAGTGTGAAACACTGAGTGAACAACAGATGCTCCCTTGAGCGCAACCAAAACAAGAGTTCTCTGGTCTGAATGGTGATTCCTCACGATTAACAACAGCCAGACCTAAAAACCCACAAGTGTTGTAATGAAACACTTTCTCCTAATGAAAAAAATCACAAATGAACATGATTCATTTTTACTAATTTAATGTGCTTTCCAGAAATTTCAACCAAGAAAAAATGATATAAAATTGCTGTGTGTTTAAAGTAAAAATCAGTCCACAAAGACACTGGTAGAGCAGATTAGAGTGTTGCTTCAGCTCAAAATGTGATGGCAGCAATGACAGTCATGGGTTTGAATCAGGGAAGAACAGATACTGATATGTAGAGCATCAATGAACAACCATATACTTCTCATCTACACACAAACCAGGTTTACCTCAGAGTTCAGGACACAAATCTCTTACATATCATAAATGTAGTCATTTCAAATAAACTGCACTCGAGTATTTCTGTTACGTAGCACCATTACTTTTCTCTTGTTTAATGGGAACATTCATTGGTAATGTCACTCGTAAAACTCTGTCCAGCTCTAAACATCTGAGGTGTTCTGTACTAATCTTTAACAAAGATATAAGGCTTTGGTTCCTAAGCAACAGGCACTCTGCAATAACATCAGCGGATTGAGATCATATCTGCAGTCCAGACACACAGGTGCATAATGACACACCAGCTTCTTCTGCAGTCAAAATATCTGCACTGCATCACATGCGACGCATTAATGAAACGAATCAGATTGCTATCTGAAATGTGTGCGTGTCTATGGGGTGGTACTTAAATGTAACTCCAAAACAGGATCATTCACTGACTTTATAATGACAATCAGCAGGGTTTTAAAATGTTAACCTGCACATGCATTAAAAAGAGAACATGCAAACTTAAAAACCTTTATTTGGTTCTAGGAGTAAACTTCTACAGCCCATCACACTAACACACCAGCAGCGTGCTGGTCTGTTTCCATCCCATCACACTTACACACCAGCAGCGTGCTGGTCTGTTTCCATCCCATCACACTTACACACCAGCAGCGTGCTGGTCTGTTTCCAGCCCATCACACTTACACACCAGCAGCGTGCTGGTCTGTTTCCATCCCATCACACTTACACACCAGCAGCGTGCTGGTCTGTTTCCAGCCTATCTTCAGTAAAGAGGATTAACTGGATAATGCTTTTAATGCAGATAACTCACAGCCACATGTCCAGGCTGTCAACCACACCTGAGGAAAGTTGTCTAAACAGTGTCACGTACTCTCATGGACCAAATAAATCACTGATGTCACTAATCCTCTTATGAAACTAGCCTCACTCTTCATTTGAACAGCAGATATGAATGTAGTTGTGAATAATATACATGCTGGCGTCCATGATGACAACACAAAGATTCTGGAACGTGGATCAGTCCCTCATATGTGGATCAGTCCCTCATATGTGGATCAGTCCCTCATATGTGGATCAGTCCCTCATATGTGGATCAGTCCCTCATATGTGCTGATGTTTACATTGAACGATTCATTAAACGAATTTATGTGAACTGGCTTCACGCTTACCTTCAATGGAGATCACACGCTCACGGATCTGGTTCTGAAGAACCAGGTCATCGATTCCTTCAGTGAGGTCGTATATTGCGTAAATGTTCGGGTGGACCGACTCAAACCTATGGATCTCTGCTCTGATGGCTGCTGAGTTGGACAAAACGAACTGAGTGCCAGGCGGTCCGAACTGCGCTGCATGGCCCAATACAGTTCCCGAACCAAACTGACCCGCCCCGGAGCTTCCGGACGATCCGGATCCGACCTGAGATTGAATGGGCTGAGGAACCGGGACGGGTGCGGGTACCGTGCCGCCTGGGGTTGGCATGGCGGGTTGAGACTGCTGGGAAATACCAGACACCGACACCGGGACGCTGGATTGGTAATTCATCGTTGTGAACGGAGGAGGGCGCTGGGAATCACAGACAGCCCGTTACTCGCTCTGTTGACTGGGAACGCACGCGATACTCCGCGCCGCACAGTCTGGTCTGATGAGAATTAAACTCAACTATTGCGACGCGTCAGTCCGCGTTTCTGACGCGTCAGAGAAACTTCAGTCTGGATCATGGTGTCCGGCGGTGATCTGCGCGTGTCCGGTCCGTTTCACAATGACTGTCCTCCAGCGGGCACCCGTGCCGCACACTGACCGAACGCGGCGGTTCTGTCCCTCCCAGACCTCCACCTCCATTCCAGCCTAGAGACGTTCATTCATTTAAGAGAATCGGTTCGTTCGTGCCAAAGAACGGATCAAAGAGTCGATTCACAAGTTACTTCAGGTGCCCGCGCGTCGTTTAGCAGACGAGGCGCTAAATCACAAGCTGCCTGTACGCAGCGGTGAACGTGTAGCACACGGCGCTCCAGGCGTTTGTATCTGATCACGTCTGTCAGAGCCACGATAACATTTAATTGAACACGATTACAGGACGAGATGCAGAGGGTTCAGGGAAGCAGTCTCAGTTGTTCATCACATTCATCACACACGTTATGGTACTGTGTTGTTTATTATGTATCAGCGCTGGGTTGCTTTCATTATAATATTGCTTAATAATCGTTCATTAATAAATATAACTGATCCAGATGTTTTACAGGTCTAATACTCACAACAGAATCAATATTAGGGCATGAAACAAACACATAAGTACTGTTGCGTGTACAATAACACAAGATTTTCACATTTTACCCTGAATCTTTGAGGTTGAATCTTCTACTATTAAATACGTTCAGATGGGTAAGAACAGATGTTACTGTTATCTTTTCTCACACTGTTTTAAATGATGATTAAATGAATGTTAAATGATTCTGCATCAAGGTTTGTGTTGTCGTCTGTTAACATTTTGTTGTGTTTCTCACCACAGAGCTCAACTCATCTTCATGTCTGAAATCTGACTTTGCCTTTATTGTTTCTGCTTTTCAAATGTGGAACTGTGAGAAAAGTTCTGACACCTTTTTTTCACACACTAGATACATTTAGAAACCAAACCAAAAATGTCACTGACCAGCATGAACCAACTTTTTTCATTTATTTTGACCCCCTTCTTAGATGTTAACAAATGTATACTTTTTAATACTTAATACTTTGTTTTAAGTATTATATTTTTATACTTAAATAATACTTTGTTTATACAAACAAAGTATTATTTGTTTGTATAAAACCTGCTGTGGAAACAAGTCTTTTCTCTTAATTCAACAGTATTGTTTTATCAGTTTATTGCAGTTAACAAAATCCGTTCAGCCTCTGAATTTTGTTGGGATTGTCTGGATGACACAAGACAAATAGAGAGACACTTGATCACTTTGTCATGTTTCATCAGAGCAGAAGCCATTGCTTGTTCCTGGCTTAGGGTTATTGTTATTATAGTTTTTATTCAGGGGGAAAAATCTGCTTTCTGCAGAGCCTTTCTAAGCCCTACCTGCCCTGAAGTCTCAACTGAACTAGGTCTAGAACTAGAAGTCTCTTCTGATCAATTAAATGTTTTTCATAAAAGTTTTATGTTTTTAAAAGTGATGTAACCATTTTGTTATTTTCATAGTCTGTAGAACATTTTGAGTGACAGAAAGTTTCTGTGTATTTTAACGGGACATTTGCAGAAGTCGCTCTGAACAGTGACAGCTTGGGTTCAGTACTGACGGTACTAGACATTGATCTAAAACACAAGACACAACATTTTTGTTTAAATGTACTTGTTTATTTTCTTTTTCTTTTAAATGATAATATTCTATTTATTTCCAAAGGCTTTTCCCGAAGCGACTGATTTGAGAACAGCTCGTTGCTGCCTGCAGCACCGTCTCAGAATCTGATCTCAGATCAGCTGTTTTCTGCGCTTCCCAGAATGCAGCGCGGCGCGTCATGAGTGACGACAGCAGCTCAACAGAAGCGTCAGCGCTGCGAGAGGAGCGCGATGACAGAACTGCTGTCTTACCAGCACACGACCTACAGATGAAGGGCTTACGATCCACACGCGCTCCTTCTGGAGTAACGGCCCGTGTGGAGTAATGAGCATCAGCCAGTTAGCGCGACAGCTTCCACCTCCCCCTGACCCAAACCTTCACGTTTCAGCCCCAAACAAACGCACAGACCCGCAGCTGTCCCGCAGAGAACGGACTGAGGGGAGCTCAGGTGAGATCCTCTGATGCGACAGAAGTGTAATGTGTGGAGAAGCAGCGCAGCGGGACGAGTGTTTAGTGGAGGTCTGGGTGGGTTAAATCTCCTGTCACGTGACATGGATCGGGTCGTTTAAAAGCAGCGTTATGTGTTATTTTATAAACTGGGCTGTTTGAGATCATTTTATCCTGTCGAATAAGGTTTCACAGAGAAACATAAACGTTCTCCAGCACAAGTTATGCTTCATGAAGACTGGTTTACCTGTCACCAGTGTAGGACACAGAGTCTTTACCCGCAGGGAAGAACATGACACAGCCTGAACATTCAGCCTCATCACGATCTGTGTGTTTCACGGTTTGGACCGGATTATACGAACACAAGAACAAGAGTTTTGTGTTTCCAGTGTGTTGTACACATGTAGGTGTGTTTGTAAGCCTTCTCTCGGACACCTTGGAAATAAAATGTTATTGAAGGTAGAAGTCATTTATTACTTGTTAAAAGTAACTTTATTTGAACAATCTTCCATTATCCCATTATCCCAACATATTTTTGTTTGGTATTTTTGTCAGTATTTGTTTAATGTTTTGTTTAGACTGCCATCATTGACTAGATGACCAACTCAAGCTGGAGTCAGACTCCCTGGAGAACTCAACATGAAGCTGTATGTGTTTCAAGTCAACAATGGAAGCACACTTACATTTGACACTGAACTTGCTGTGCAGACGTAAGGCTCTACATCCTCTGAGACTGTGTTTTTCAATTGATATCTTTCAGAGCAAAATGAAACAGGAAATAGGAATTTAGGTGCTGTAGTAAAGAACATATCAAACTACTGTTCTTTCATTTGTGAGTTGCTTTGGAGAAAAGCATCTGTTAAATGCCTAAACTTGTAACTTCTAAACTTCCTAAACTTAAACCATGTAACTTCTTGCTGGTGATGTTGACATGTTAAGTCTTTATGTAGTTTATTAGGATTAAATCTGTTTGCGAACAGAGATGTCTGTAAGTTCAGACCTGGTTTGTTTTACTGTCCAACTGAAACAGGTTTTTTCCTCTGCACTCTTGATAGTGTTTTGGACCTTAAACATGCCATTCAGGTCAAATATAAGATAGCGGTCCAGCACCAGGTTCTGGTGGTGAGTGGAGGGGAGTGCATGCTGGCAGAGAGGCATGTGTGCAGCTACAGTGCTGGAACCGTGAGTAACCGCATTCACTCCAAAACAATGTGTGCACTCTATGAAGCCTCTTCCCAAGCTGAAGTGAAATCGCTTTGAGTCTGAACGCTGTTTCTCACTGCCTCAGGACACCAATCCGATCTTCCTGTTCAACAAAGAGATGATCCTGTGTGACCGAGCGCCAGCCATCCCCAAAACAACCTTCTCCATAGAGAATGAGATGGAACTGAGGGTAGAGGAGTCTCTGATGATGCCTGCCGTCTTTCACACGGTCGCCTCCCGCACACAGCTGGCTGTGGTAGAGTCCGTCCCGTTTGAGTCACTGGGGTTCACTCAGTTATACTCGTCCACGCTGTTATATCATACATGTTTCAGATGCACCTCTAATACAGCTGAATTTACGTTAGTGCTAGAGAAGTGCAAAGCGATTGAAATCTGACATTAAGAGTATGTAGTAGTCCTTTAAATCATAGTCAGAGCACGATTCGTGTCAAATGACAGATGTGTGTGCACTTTCTGCTAAAGGGAGTCCATTTAGCATTTAAGCGTGAGGTCTGGCATTTTGCTCCTTTTAGGAAATGTATGAGGTTGCCAAGAAGCTTTGCTCTTTCTGTGAGCGTCTGGTCCATGACGAACATCTTCAGCACCAGGGATGGGCGGCCATAATGGTTAACCTGGACGACTGCACTCTGTCCTACCAGAAACTGCTCCTGAAGTTCAACACTGCGTATGCAAATTACCAACAGGACTTTGAGGACATCAGATTCAAACTCACAAAGTAAATACATATTTATAATATAAATATAAGTATATATTATAGTAAGTATACAAAATTCAATATATTCATTTCTTTGATAAGTGACTAAGCCTAACCTGTGTCTTGTAAAGAACTTTAAGCCGGTTGTGTAGTGTAATGATAGACATTCAGAGATCTCTGGACTCGTCCTGCAGGCTTGGTGCTACTGCGTCCATCATGGCCAGAATTCCTCTGCTCGAGTGTTTGACTCGACACAGCTACAGACAAAGCCTAGAGAAATCCAACTCATCAAACTCCACTGATGAAGATGTCATCCAGGAAAAAAACTCAGGTGAAACATCCAGCCAGTCCACTGTACTTCATCCTCCCCATGGGCAGAAGAATCAGAAATCACCTTCAGCGGTCTCTGCTTCAGGAGAAACATCATCTTCTCAAGACAGAATAAGTGCTGCACTACAGGAAGAGGCGGAGTCTCCGGAGAGTGGGGACACACTCAATTTCAATGTCACGCTATTGGATTGGATCAACGTGCAGGACAGACCCAATGATGTGGAGTCAGTAGTTAGAAAGTGTTTTGAGTCGATCAACAGGGTGAGTAATAGATTGGGAGGGAGAATTAGTCTATAAACAAGATACAGCATGTAATTCCTTCTACAACTAACTAACATGACATCCTGTCACTGTGATGTATAACATACACTATAATAACAGTCACACGACTCAACCTCAGACAGGTTTATTCCTGCAGTAAAAACACTGTATTTCTGTTTTACATTTACAGCTTGATCCAAGAATTATCCAGCCATTCCTGTCGGAATGTCGTGAGACGATTGCCAAACTGGACAATCAGAACATGAAGGCTATCAAAGGTCTTGAAGACAGACTGTATGCACTGGATCAGATGATAGCAAGCTGTAAAAAACTGGTGGATGGACAGAAGGAACTTGCTCAGGTAAGCTTGTCTCTCATGGGGCTTCACTGTTTGCAATCATTGTTTAACTCTTCCTGTGGATGAAAGGAGAGTTCTCCAGTCTTTCCCTCTGAAAAACATCTGATGATGCTCACGGGTTCTTGCGCTGGAATGATTTTGTATTTTAGTTTTGATAAGTTCTCATTTTTCTCACACTGAAACAGAATGTGAAACAGACGGTTTGCCTTTGAGACATCTATATGTATGTGCTCTGTTATGACTGGCTGTCCTTTTGCAGTTAATAAGTTTACCAGGTGTTTAGCAGTATAGGCCAAGTTGCTAAAGACTGAACTAGTGTTAATCTGTAAATGTGAGAAGTGTTAATGTCAAACAAACGTTTGTTTCAGTAAGCAGTGCTCAGATTCCTTTATCGGAGACGTCCAGTTTGAAGTATCAGATGACAGTGATGATGTAACAGTGTTGGGAATCTGCTCTTCATCATTGTGTTCTAACAGGGATTTCTAGCCAATCAAAAGAGAGCAGAAAACCTTAAGGACACCTCGGTTCTGCCCGACCTGTGTCTCAGTCATGCCAACCAGCTAATGATTATGCTGACCAACCACAGGAAGCTGTTGGACATCAAGCAGAAATGTACCACTGCCAAACAGGAGCTCGCCAACAACCTTCAAGTTCGTCTCAAGTATGTTTTTTTCTTACTTCTGAGCAGAACTCCTGAAATGTTTCCAGTTTTGTGTGATGTGCATCAGATGTTCGACCAACAAACTGTGTGTGTGTGCGATGTTGAGGCTACTTAGGTTTTAATTGTGGTTAAACATTTTTGATATATTGCACTAGTGTATAATTGACACACTGTAGCATCACGTATTTGACAGTAGTTCTACAAGCTTGCCACGCAACTTTAAATGTGTGTGAATTGTTGACACGGTAGATGGTGCTGCTATGTGATGCTTCACGCTGATCAGGATGGAGAGAAGCTGCAGGCTCTTTTGAGGCTGCTGACGGAGCTGCTGGAGCGGGTGAGGGTGGTGGAGGCTCTCAGCTCTGTTCCTCAGATGTACTGTCTCGCTGTGGTGGAGGTGGTCAGACGCAGAATGTTCATAGCACACTACAGACAGGTGAGATTCAGATTCAGAGGGAAACATATTTAACAGCAGAGTGCGTTTACATGAAACAGTTAACTGTGTTTTTGTTGCTCTCAGTGGGCTAATGCTCTTGTCAAAGATGGAAAAAACCTTTATAAGGCAGAGAAAGTGAAAAGAGAATCCTTTGGGAAGCTTTTCCGTGAGTTCTTTCATTATACGTCTAATCCAGAAAGTGAGGTGAAGACTTGAGCTGCTGCAAATTCTGTGATGCCATCAGGAGTGTTTTCAAAGCAGCGCTTTTGTCTGTTTCAGGGAAATCATTTCTCAGAAATCGGTTGTTTCGTGGACTGGATTCTTGGCCGCCCTCTTCATTTTGTGTAAGTGTTTGAACGTACATTCTGTCCTTCAGGGTTAACCAAAAATTGCTTGCCTACTTTTTGTTATTTGATGTGCTTTTATGTTTAGACACGAAGGCCTCGGAAGTTTGACTTTGAGCTTCCAGATATTTGCCTGAGTGATCTACAGTATCTCCAGTGCTGTTGTCCAGCCGAGGTCCAGCCTTACCTCAGGTACAGCGCATCATCACTGATGGATGAAACCCTGATGATGGAGGTGAACGGAACCCTGTCTGATAACCTGTCTGTTTCCTTGATCAGGGTCCCAACACTGTGTGACTTTCAGCCACTGAAGCAGCACACAGATGTTCTCTGTCAGCTGGTTGAAGCTGCTCAGAGTGTGGATGAGATGTCACAAACTATCACAGACCTGCTAGATGAGGTGCTTTTTCTGTCATTTATGTCTTGCTATATTGTTGTCTTTGACTGAGGGGAATATAACTTGCTTGGTAGCTCAGTAGCTACAGCTCAGAATATGTTCATTGGACTTCTATAGCCATGTGATTTATCATACATACAGTTTTAACTTGTTAAACTGATGTTGTAGGTTTCCTGTAGCCAGAGTGATGCACAAAGACCCACTGCGCTAACAGGCAGATCCGAAAGCACAGCTCAAATCAGCTCAACTGCCACCAAAGCACGGCCCATTCTGGGTCTGAAACCAGCCGACTGTCAGCCTCTGACTCTTCCTGCTCCACTGGAGGACCTCTCACCAGACAGCATAGATGCGCAGACTTTCGATTTTGAAACCATTGGACACCCTAACATGGATCCTGTATTACAGCAAGGCTGTCTGGACCTGGATTCACTGGCAGAAAGTCCAGAGTCAGATTTCATGTCAGCAGTAAATGAATTTGTTATAGAGGAGAATTTGATGTCACCTAATCCTATCAGTGATCCCACAAGTCCAGAGATGATGGTGGAATCACTTTACTCTTCGGTCATTAATGCCATCGACAGCAAGCGCATCCGGGACACTACGACTCTTGAAAAGGAAAAATCACAGATTGCTGCACTCAAGCTGTCTGTCGACAAATACCGGTCCACTGCTGAGGAGTCCCAGAACAGTCTGAGGAAAGTTAAAGAAGACCTCTACCACCTCCGCGGTCTTGTTTCAAAGGAACAACGGAACTTTGGATTTGCCCTGAAAACAACAACCATTGAGGTCCGAAACTTTCTCAACAGTATCAGATTCTTTCATGAGAAGGAATTAAGAAAAACACAACAAATTCAACTCCAGAGTCTGAATGAAGATCATGAGAAAAAGCTTATAATTCTCACAGAAGAGCTGGAGAACAATAGGAAAATTGTAAGAGATGTCCAGAGAGCAATGCTGGAACTTGAAGGGCTCATAGAGTGCAAGGAAAGAGAAATATCCCAGCTAGAGAGTGAGAAGGAACGCTCTATACAAGAGCTACAGAACCTTCACAAACAGGCTGTGCAGAACCTTGAGGAGAAGATCTTAAAGCAAAGTGAAGAGCTCAAAGTTGTGCTGTTGTCCAAGGATGAAATTGCTGGGCAGCTCGAGAACCTTCACTTTGAGATCGAGCGTGGCCATCAGAGAATCAAACAGGAGATGGAGAATGCAGAAAAGATGCATCTTCAAGAACTGCAGGATCAGCTGAACCAACAACACAAAGCAGTGCTGGAACGTATAAGACTGGAGACACAAAATGCACTTGATGATCATGCACAGAAGAACCTGATTAAGCTCAGAGAGCTAATGGATTCCCATATAGCCGAAGTGATGGAATGTGAGGGACGCTTGAAAGATTTTGAAGCCCATGTCACAGAACTTGTGGATGCCCGCTGCAAACTAGAAGTTGAGTTGGCTCTGAAGGACGCAGAGATTGAGGACATGAGACTGCAGTACGAGGAGGCCAGAAGCTCTCAAAAGGATGCGATGAGAGCAGAGCTGACAGCTCAGACATCCACCCTGCACACACAGATCGCCATGTTGAATCATCAGCTCCAGCAGAAGAACGAGGAGTATGAGCTTGGCCTGGCTGAGCTTCGAGCACTCATGAGGCTGGAGAAGGATCACTGCATCTCTGAACTGGTGGATCATCACGAAGAGGAGAGCACCTTGCTCCGCCATGAGTTTTCAGCATTCAAGCAGAAGTCACAGGATGCTGAGAAAGACTGTGAGGAACGACTCCAGAAGATCCAGCTGAATTATGAGAGCCAGCTGAATGCCTTACGGTGTGAGGAGGAGAAGGAGCAGAAGATTTTCAGAGAGAAAGAACAAGATCTGAGGATTGTAATCTCTGACTTGCAGGCTGAAAACACACTACTGTCTGGAAGACTAGAGCAAGAGAGAACGGTGGCCCTGCTGAGAGCCGAGGAGCAGAAAGAGGAGGCGGTCAGCGCTGCATTAAGAGACATTCAGCTCCAGAAAGAGGAGATGGAGACCAGATTGTTGGCACGAGTTGAACTGCTGGAAAATCAACTTAGAGGCAGACAGTCCAGTGAGATGTAAGTACTGCGCTGTCCTGCTCTTCTGTAGCGTGATGTACACGTGATTTCCTGTCTGTTGGTGTTCATTCCGTTTTGTGTTTCAGAGCATCAGTGTGTGTGGACGCCACCTCAGGGTTTCCTCTGGACTGTGGTCAGTGGTCAGAGGAAAGAGCATCTCTGCTGACCAAGCTGGAGCTCCTGGAGCGCATGAAGAATGAGGATATGCAGAACCTGAAGACCTCGCTCATCGCTGAGCAGCAGGTGAGGATGGACTGACCAGGTGAACTTTAACCAGAAGCTCCAGGAAGACAAGCAGAAAGACATGTTCAGTGTTTCAGTGGGAATGCTGGTGGATCATCTTACTGCAGTGAATTTAGCCTTACAGAAGAGATGTGTTAGCACACCCAGCGATCATTCACTCTCCATTCATGAACTTTTTTGCTTTGTTGATTGATGCAATTATTTCTGTGTCTGTTACATATTTAACTGAGGGTTTCAAGTCTGAAAAAAATAAGGCTACTATAATGTTCTCGTCTTCAGTAGAATTCAGATTCACCCTTAAAATGTTGTCAATGTTGTGTTCACCTCAGACAAACTTCAACACGGTTCTGACACGAGAGAAACTGAAGCAGGAGAAACTTCTCACTGACCTTACGGAGAAACTCAACAGTGTGACTCAGCAGCAACAGAGAGATGAAGGTTCACAAACGCTTCATTTCATTTAACTAATGCTTCTCCTCTTGTTTTCCAAAGGTTAACTGTTATGTAGGCACACATATGTCAGTTTCAGGCTGAACATTTAGAACCATTGTTTTTATAACAGTGTTTGTCTGAATAGAATGTGACATCATCATTTCTTCGGTTGTAATCAAGGCCTGATCGAGACACTTTCAGAGGACCGCACCACCATCCTTCATGAAAAGAAACAGCTGGAGGAGGAGCTTAATCGTCTGAGAAGCTCTGCTCTGCCCCACCCCGTTCACATTGTCACCGAAGGCCAGGGAGCCTGTGGCCCCACCCCCACGGAAGCGCTCTCCCCTGACCCAGAGCTGGCGTCTGCGTTCAGAGACGAGGAGAGGGTGGAGTCAGGCGTGGAGGCCAGCGCGATGACCAGACAGTAAGAGTCCAGGATAACCCTTGAAGTTACTTCATGCAGGTCAAATAAAGAGGCGGGGTTGATGTTTGAGTTGCAGATGTTTGCACCATTACATTTAAACATCTACCAGCCATAGAGCTGAAAGAGTAGAGTCACACACCCTCAGAGCTTGAGATGTGTACAGACCCTCAGAGATGTGTGCAGTGTGATGAATGTGACAGAAGATGACTGGCAGACAGCAGTGCTTTGTGATGAATGTGACAGACTATGATTGGTTGACAGCGGTGCTTTTATCACTTTCTACATTTTTGTAATTAATACAAAATTAGAATGGAAATCTCTAACAATAATCTTTTGACAAATTTTTGACATTTCATTTTTAGTGACAACGCTCTGCTATCTGAGGAAAAACAGCGCATTCTGACTTTGGAAAGGGTAATTCATACAAATAAAGTTTGATGCTGTTTGTGTGGTTTATTTTTGCTTTTTATATGATGTCATTTATGATTATGTTTCAGACTCTACATATGAAGGAGGAAGAAAACAAAAGACTTAGTCAAAGACTGGTAATCCTGTGCATGTGTGTGTGTGCTTGCGTGTGTGTGCGCGTACACTCACAAACATACAACATGGTGAATTTTTGTTGCGGTGTTGCGTGTGTGGATTGTATTATATCAACATGTTGTAATAAATGGGCTGTTTTACTCTTTACAACTACATGACAAACTTCTGGCGTAAGTACAGACTGAATGCCTTTCTACTGCAGGAAACATTTACTGAATGAGATTTTTACCGTAACAACCTAAATAGATTTATTCCCCAGTGTTAAAGTTTCAGTTTTTTTGCATTATGGAGAATATTTGCAAGCATGTAACCTAAACATTTGCTTGTGCAAATATAATAACGTCTAACTTTAATTACAGATGTCACAGAGTACGTCGTCTGTATCTTCAAGGCACTCAGAGAAAATTGCCATTGGAGAGTAAGTGTGATAAATGTTTCCTCTGAGAGTCTGTTTTCTCCTGCCACTGAAACATCTTTGCTGGCTGTAGTTTTCAGGTGGGCGACCTGGTTCTGATAATTCTGGATGAGAGACATGATAATTATGTTCTCTTCACTGTTGGGCCAGTCCTCTATTTCATGCATTCAGAGTCCCTGACAGCACTGGACCTCAAACCCGGTGAGACACGCAGACATACACCAGTAATTATTATCAAGTGTACGTAGTTTTAGATGTGCC